>JADHKT010000069.1:0-24156 GCA_019925285.1 Graphium sp. VPRI43844
TTGTTATTAAGCTAAGCTAGGAATAATTGTGGGTTGGGTGGAAACCTAATGTTTCCACCCGAACTAGTTGTATGCCTGAATTACAAGGCACCAATTCGCAGTCACTTGACATCGAGTGATGATGTAAATTTTACATAAGTAGACTAGCGCACACAGTTATGTAAGCACGTTAATACCAAGTAGACTCAGTTTCAGTTTTAGTCCAATGGAGTCCGGAGGTCCGGTGGGGGAAATACGGAGAGGCGTTCCCCCGCACGGAGTTGGGTAAAAGAAGGTACGTACCTAGCAGCCAAGCAAGGTCGGGTTCGGGGGGGGCCCCTCCAGTTCATCCCCACCCAATGAATGTCCTTTCAGGGTTTCCGTTTGTGAATAACGGTTGGGAACTCGCTTTCTTTACACTGTACCTCTAGTATTAACTGCTATGTGGCTTTTTTTTTTTTTCATTCTCTTTTCCCCATACTCTAACATTTCGAGGTTGCTTTGAGACGAGACGACATTTACGCGGAGTGCGAAGTGGTACGAACCTTTCGTAGTGTCGGTGTCCCCTCCACTCCGGAGGCCATTCAGCCTTCGTAGAATTAACCTTGTACTCCGCAAACGCAGTGAATCTTTTCGGAGCACCGTGTTCCAACAGCCCAATTCCTCCCTCTTTTCCCCTGCGCCAAAAAGGGGGGGTGTTTTAGTCTGTCTATTCCACTTGCTATCGGGGAAAGAGGTTCTTGTCTTACTCGAGGGGCCCCCTCCTTGCATGCAAAACGAATCTCGGGCCACTGTAGTTCGTCTGCGAGACTGTCTTTAGTAGCGGGCGGTTTGATCCTGAAAGTTACCGATAGAGAAAAGAAAGCTTGTCTGTACGGAGTAATTGTTGATGTTTTCTACTTGTAACCCCGCCAACTTGCATTGGACCAACGGAGATTTCCCATATTGAACGAGTCAAAGAATAGTAGAAACCGAGTTCTGAGTGTTGTCTCCTCGTCTCACATGGACTTCAGTACTACGCGACGGGAAAGCCGAGATGCTTGCAGCCACGGCGTTTAACATCACAGCGTCAATGCAAACAGGAGCCGGCAGTAAACTTTTCCTCTGCGCTTGTTTAGCAAAAAAAAAAAGCCCGAGAGGGAATATCGCACTCCGAAAATGAGAAGAAAAGAAAAAGAAAGAAAAGAAAGAAAAGAACCCTCTCGGCCGGCCCGGACTTTGTCTTGGAACCCCGCTACCCCCAAAACACAAAACAACCCCAACCACCGGCAGCATGACGGAGGTGCGCCGGACATTTTAGTAGACTGGTTTCTTTTTCCTTGGGACCCTGAATTACCGGTTGAGAGTTGACAGGGCAATGAGCGAGCAAGGGAGACTGGATACTTGTATATAAGTTGGAGGCTTTGTCCATTTTCAGATGAAGTTTTTTGAAAGAACCATTCCTCATCCTCATCCTCTTCAATCAGCTCAATTACTACTCTCCAAGAACAATTCAATATGGCTGGTAAGCACTCACAACTCTCCAACTCTATACACGAAGAACCTCTTTAGTCCACGATATTTCCCCTTCTTGGCAATGTGCTCTTCCATAACTGCATAACTGGTTAAAAGAATGAAAGAATCAAAGAAAAAAAGAAAAATCCTAAAACTGTTCTTCTCATCTAGCCCCAGCTCCCGTTGACCCCGCCCGTCCCTTCGCCGACAAAGTCGCCGTCATCACAGGCGCAGGCCGAGGAATCGGCCGCGGCATCGCCCTCGCCCTCGGCGAAAAGGGCTGCAACGTAGTCGTCAACTACGGCAGCAGCGCCAAAGCTGCCGAAGATCTCGTCAACGAGCTCAAGGCCTTCGGCACCAACCCCATCGCCATCCAGGCCGACATCAGCAAGCCTGACCAGGTCGCCCAGCTGTTCCAGCAGGCCCACAGCCACTACGGCCACATCGAATATGTGATTTCCAACTCGGGTACCGAAGTTTGGTGCCCCGAGGAGGATGTCACGCCCGAGCTTTTCGACCGCATTTTCAACCTCAACTGCCGTGGCCAGTTCTTTGTTGCCCAGCAGGGTCTCAAGTACTGCAGCCGTGGAGGCCGCATTTTCCTCACTTCGTCGGTTGCCGCTACCATGACTGGCATTCCCAACCACGCCCTTTACGCCGGCTCCAAGGCCGCCGTCGAGGGCTTCACCCGCGCTTTCTCCGTCGACTGCGGTGAGAAGGGCATCACTGTCAACGCCATTGCCCCCGGCGGTGTCAAGACAGACATGTACGACGAGAACTCTTGGCACTACGTCCCTGGCGGTTACAAGGGCATGCCCATGGAGATCATTGATGATGGTCTCGCTCGCATGTGCCCTCTCAACCGTGTTGGCCGCCCCGCCGACATTGGCAAGGCTGTTTCTATCCTCTGCCTTCCTGAGTCCGAATGGATCAACGGTATGTATCATCCCAATAGACTTACTAAACGACAAAGCATTTTCTAACTATTTTCCTCTACAGGCCAAGTCATCAAGCTCACCGGTGGATCTGGAACCTAAATTACTCCCCATCTCTGCTTGAACAGAAAGGGAGGGGGCACTGAGTGCCGAGAAGAGTAGTAGTTTGGACGAGATGTCCAGAGGATGGATGAGAAGAAGCCGAACACATAGCCTAACACAAGCTAGCCAGCACAATAACTTAAATTTCCTTTGTCTCATGAATATAATAAGCTTTCTACTCCATGCATCAGCCGAAATTTTAAATTCATTTGTGGGTTCGCATTCGTAAAATCAGCACTTTTGATAACATTCGCTTGAAGAGAAGGATCCATGAATGGAAAGTCACTTTCATGCAAATGCGAGGCTGGATTCGAATCATTGACGATATGGCTGTATTAGCTACCATCAGATATCTCGTTCTAGGGCGTAATTGCTCGAGTTTGTCTGGATAACTAGGCATCCAAAGTGTCACATCGCATAGTTTGTTATTTCAGAGTGTTTATCTTTCAATCGTGGCTATCAACAGTGGTTAAACTGATAGATGTCAATAAGAACTGCCGAGATCTCGGCCTTTGTAGTGGCCGGTCTGAATAGTTCGCGCGTGCATGCAGTGCAGTGATCAGGCAGTCTGTTCCGGTGTATCATGGCATCGTAGGCATTGGGCACTGCATATTACATACTGTCATCGCCATTACAGAAAAACTGACATATACGAAGATAATACGAGACATTCCTTGATTTGATGCATTGCAAAGCGGCTGGCCCATTCTTTGATGGCTAGCGTCTCAAAGGAAAATGCCATCAATTATCAATGCATCATGCGATGACCCGAAAGCTCGTACCTGGTTCGTAAGTTAGACCTGCTGAAGAGCTCGAATGGTCGCGATTTGGGGGCCTTGATCACCCCGAGCCATGCTGCAGCACCAAGCTAAGGCAGACTTGGAAGAGAGTTTCCAAAGCACAGAGGGGGATTGATACACCGATGGAGCATAATCGCCCCGTTGCGCTGTGCAAGGAGGGATCCATGTCGGTCCTACCCCCCCTGCATTGAAGTTGGTGACGGTGTGCACTCGCATACACTGACCTACAAAAATAGAATCGCAAAAACGAACTAGAAAGTGATTGGGTAGTGTTATGGATAGCTGAAAACCTATGATACCAGGCACAAACACATCTGCCTGATCATGCATGGCACAAAGTGGCCACTAGAGCTGGAAGGGCTGGTCCACCTGAAGATGTGGGTATATTGGATATGGCTGGGATTGGGCGCAGTCTTTGATAGGTCGGTTGTCCCTTAATGCTTCTGCTTCTGGTGAGTTGTTCTCGCCGATGTGGTGCAGTGGCGCAGCGGCGCAGCGCTGCAGTGCAAGGTGGAGAGTCGGGGGAGGTTTTGAAGCATTTGGGGCGGGCAGCAGCATACTCCGTACACGAGATGAGGGGAAAGGAGATAGTTTCCATGATGCCTGGGAATACTCTGTATGCGTGGCTTTTGTTCTGTCCTTCTCTAGCTTCCTCCAATCCCCTCGCCCTTCGCCCCTCCCGTACTTACCCGTCTCCTGTTTCCTTTCTAATAAAGAAGAAAAGAGAGAAGAAAAAAGGAAAGAAATGGTCAAAGACCCTTCCGGTTGAGAAGTCGTATATCCCGAGCCCCATCTCTCCTTCCATCTTTTCTTACAGTCATTAATGGAAAGACCGCTCTTGAACTGGTCGTACCTACTTTCCCTTTTCAAAAAAAGGAAAGCTCAACAGTGTCCGTGCTTGCATCTGCACTTGTCCCAATGGCGGCACAAGAGGGAAGACGTCACCTGGCGGCACTTGACTACATGGATTTGCAGATTTGCAGATTTGCAGATCCAACTGCAGCTTTCTCCGTAGACAGACTGAAATTAAACCAATGAAACCTGTCGTAAAGAATGCAAAGCGTACTTAGACTCTTTACTTTGGCCCTAGCTATGTACCTCTGCTAGAAGACCCTTTGTCTCTCATAAGACCCGTAATGCACACCAGTGCCAAGTCGTGCAGGACACGCCGTTGTCTGGGTCAGATATTAAGCTGATACGCCCACTGTCTTTATCACCACCTTGACCTGCAATTATCAACTTTCAGCCCTTTAGGTGTATCTGAACTCCGTCAGAGGGGTCTGTATACCTGCAGCGTGCATATACTGACAACACATCTCTGCATCAAAACCCCTTGGGCTTCAACTCGGCTTTAAACCAAACCCTATTAATGCATACTAGTGCAATTGGTCCTTGACGTCTAAAGTTCTCGAATTGCGTGGTGCGCCGAGGAGATGGGTCAATTGGGAAAAGTTCGTTCTGTACTCGGTAAGGATTGATGTGATAACATACACTAATAGATGCAGAGTGGAAGTGGGCGGGAATACGGCAAAGAAACATGAGGGTGAAACACAACCTGAAAACCGGTTAATGAAATGTCGTCAAAGGAACGGATAGCTCTGCCATCGGGCCAGTCTTCAAACCAGCCGGTTGATTTATTTTCACCTCGAGAACCGCATGGACCTGTATCAACCCCATCAGCCATGAGAGACTCCCTATACCAAGAATCCGAATCCTGGTAGCGACTCAATATTGTCCTTGCATAAAATGCGGAGGCGGTCAAGTGTGGCACAATATGAGGCCTTGTGGCCGTTTAGCCCTCGAGCCGTCGGCCTGGTAGGAAACTGATCCATGTTGGGCACAATCTCTTCACGCACTCCAGGCATCTTTTGTCACCGAAGATGCATTATTGGCTCCTTTCCTCTAGTCTCATCAGCTGTCATTGTACAGTTGAAAGGCAGATAGCTGGACATCAAAAACGGTCCATTTTTCTCACTCGTTCTTACCAGCACTTCGATATGCGGCCGGCTCGATTGCCCGAGGCTTTGCTTGCACGATGCACTCCTTGATGCAGCAATATTGGGGCACATGTACGAAAATCACACACAGCTACGGTGTATATATGAGCCTAATAAAGGATGAACATCCTACGTTATAGATTGATCATCATGTGAGCTCCGGCTCAGGCGGGATACGAAACAAAAACCACTATTCTGTCGTGGACCCCATTTGAGACTCGCGATGACAACGCAGCGCATGATACACACCGCCTCGAAGGACTAAGGGACTCGACATTTCAAATGCAATGCAAACACGAAAAAGAAGGAAGCGGTTATCCTTAAGAAGGGGAAGATGAGTAGAATGACAGCAATGGTCCAGGTACTCTGTCTAGTACGTGCCACAAATACTTTACTATTTTTATGACCGTTCTACTGTTTTCATTGGCAAGGCTGAGCCAGATTGTCGCCATACTTGCAGCACATCTCGGCTTGACCTGTAATAATATACCGAGCCCCCACGGACGGAAAGTATTAGGCTGGGGAAATGCATAGTGCTGTGAAATATAGGAGGAAGTGAACAAAAAAGGAAATGGTACGAGTAGCGCATTGCTCAAGTCGAGACTTTTCGCGCATGTCTCATGTGAAATCCCCTGGACCCCTTTCACTTCCCCTCACTGATACAGGCAGTGCATTCATACGGAATTCTAAAAGCTGTCCGTCAATCGGAGCACACCCTGAAGCCCTTGATCCCTTCTTTTATCATGAACCTTTTGTGGAGAGAAGCCAAGCAATGAAGGCTACAGACTACGTTTGAATTGCATTTTTGATATGTGACAGAAAACCCTCACCGCCGAACTCAGCTCTGCTCAACAGCAAAGGCGGAAATGAACAACAGCTGAGAATAAGCTAGCAAGAGGGCACATATAAAGAAAACACAGGAGAATGGAGCTGTGCATCGGAGACTCGTCAAATAGAAAAACATCCATAGCCTGTATAAACACCAAAAGCTGATAGATCATAAAGACATCCTATAAAACGGAACAAGAAACTAAACATGTTCACAAAACCGCCGATTTGTAAGTGTTTTTCAAATCTACAGGTCTCCTGTGAGATGAGTTGTCAATCCCCTCACAGCCAAACAAACCTCGTCGTATCAACATGGCCAGACAAAACTAACGGGGACAACACACAGTTGAATTTCCACGGTAGTCCAAAAAAAAAAAAGAAGGAGAGAAATGTATGTGAGATTCTGCGCATCAAACTCTGTCTATCCAATTACAGTCGCATGCTACCCTCCCTCCCACCTCTCCAGCCCATCTTTCTTCGCGTTTTGTTTTAGGGTCACCAGGCAGGTCATGGGTTCAATGTGTAGATAAGACTTGAACATTCCGCCTCGGAAATGCGAGGGGGAGACTGGTGAATGGTGATATTGGGGTATGAGTTGTAAGGGTGTGGTTAAAGAGGGGGTGTACTTAGTCATTGGCCCCTCCAAGAAGCTTTTCCATACCCTTGTCCCTGCCCCCTGCTGGTAATCCTTTTAGTCTGCGCTTTCGGGAGCTCAAGCTATTATTAATACTCCGCTCCGTACTACTCCGCAAGTTTACATACTAGTTTAATACTTGTAGCCAATTGCAAAGCTCCAAGCTACCCCCTTCCAACCTTCTTTCATGATACTCCGGACTCGCTACTCCGTATTATTTCCAGCCCAACCAACAAGCCTAGCTAGCATCCAGAATGAACCTAGCCTTTTTCATGATACAAAAAATGAGCAACAGAGTGGATTTGAAACTTTTGATAACTTATTTGAAATGCCAGTAGGCTATTCTATTCCTAAAAAGTATTGTAGATACATTCCCTTGTAACTGTCCGTAGTTTTGGACCCATGAAAAAGAGAGGGGTTAGTGAAGTCCCCAACACTGCTCGCTTAAAGTCCAGTAAACTCGAGAAAAAAAGAAGCCCGAAAGCAAAACAGGGGAAAAATGGCAAATCGGCTTCAGATCTCAACGAGTTTGATATTCGCAATAGACAAATGAAAAAAAAAAAAAATAAGCCGAATTCGTCTTATTTGAAACAAAGAAAAGTACAAAGGAAAGGGAATGAACGGATAGGATGTGCTAGGTGATAGACACAAAACAAATACCGGTATGTAAGGGTGGGCTGCCTAATAGTGAGTAACCCTATGTAAAAGGCATAGCCAGATTAAAAGAAGAAAAATAAACACAAATGGAAGAATAATAGCGCACTAGCAAGAGTGCAGCAAGATGTCCCGATACGCAAAAGAGACCATGGTGGCACCTGGCCGACCAACGCGCTTTGGAGGTACGGGGTATTTTACCCATCAAGCACAGTAGCAGAGTAGCTCTCGCTTTTCTAGCCCACCTATTGCGCGACAATTGTCAATCTCGAGGCCTTTGCAGGTTCCGTCCCACCGCAGCGGGACATGGCGCCTTATTGAGCTAGCCCAATATTGTCGTCCTTCTGCAAATTAATCGACTCGACTGCACCCACCAATGACTGACCTAGGCAGTTAACAATTGCATGTACCATTTCCGTATTCTCCGCAGGCTCTGCATTGGTGTCACGGAAGCGGCTGTACAAGTCTTCGAGCTTTCGTACCTCCCGATTCAAGATTTCGCGTTCGAGCCAGCGCCCCTCTTCGCCACCCAGTGTATATGCTCCCAAGCTGACACCCAAGCCCGTGGTTCCAACGTTTTCCATGTCCGTGGCCATGCGTGTCGAGGACTTTGTGGAACGGCTAGCACTCTGGTAAAAGGAAGCTATCTTCCCAATCAGCGTGGCCAGCGTCATGACCGAGGTGAGCGGCCCTGAACGTGCCATGCACTGGGAACATGACATCATCTTGTTACACGCCTCCACACCTTTGCGGTTGAGGGCTAAGACCACATCTATGGGTGGTGGCGCAGGCTCTGAGGCATTGTGAAGAGCCTCGAGAGACCCAAGACACGTCGAGAAACATTTGCATCCGTTTCCGGCTTCATTTGGTGGCGGCTTTGGCCGGCATGGTGTAGCGGTTGTGGGGGTGGGAGTGGGCGGGGTATGGAACCGTTGGGACATTACGGAAGCCGGCGTGGGCATTCCCGTGGGAGGGGAATAGTTGGGCATCTCAAGCCCGGATGGCCCGGTGTCCATCCACGGCGGAACTAGATTCGGGGCCATCGACATGTCCATCATAATGGTACCATCTGGATGACCAGGGCCCGGACCATTTGCCATTGTCATGTGTTGATAGCGCGAAGGAGACAGCTCCGCTGGGGAGATCCAGGGCATGCCGACATTGTACATGTCAAGTGGCAGCGGATCTCTCGGCGTCTCGTCCATGGCTAGGAGATTTAGGCCCGTAGCTATTGACTGGGCTTTTCTCAGCGAACCGCCCATTGTAACTGGAGTGTCCCAGTTTGTTTCGAGTTTGTAGTGGCCTCCGTCGGGATGCGGTGAGAAGAGCATATCTTTGCCATCAAGCATGGGCGAAATGGTCGAGATGTCGGGCATGGGCGGAATAGCGAGATTTCCGGCATTTGGGTCTGCCTTTGACTTTCCTACTCTGCTGGAGGGGGAATATCGGCATTCGATACCACACGCCAAACAGCGAGAGCAGATGGGCCGGGCCTTGGAGCACTTGACCTTTGCTAAGAAGCAACCATCGCATGATGCTCTGAGACGGGGTTGCCGGCCACGAATTGTGCCAGAAATGTCCTTGGTCGGGGAGGACCTCAGGGCCCCAAAGTCCATAGACCGATGATGTTGTAAGCGTCCCATTCGAGCTACCGAGAAAGATGGGATGCGGTGGCCAATATGCTTAGAAACAACCTCTTGTGTCCCAACGGCTGCATAAGTGGCCTAGTGACCCGTGAGCAGAGAAGCCCTATGGTCGTAGTGAAACGAAACGTTTCAACTGAGGCTGCCGTGGGATTTGTAGCAGCACTGTAGGGTTCGGACCGGCGTTCTCCAAAATGTGTTGTATTCGGCCTTTGCAAAGAATGGGATAACGATAAGTTTTTGCACTAATCAACGCGAGCACTATCACGAAAGGTTGCGTTGAAGTTATATTAAGAAACCTAGACTTGAAATTAGCGAGTTACTTGGATTATGTGACTTCTAGCCAACTGACGGAATGGTGATGGCGTACCGCAAAGATCTACTATGGCCTGTATAAAGATGTATGTACGGAAAACAAGATATAGCTTGAATCCCGAGCTGTAAACCCGGGAAAGCGAGTCGGATCGAAAGACGTAAGAGCGGAATCGCAAGGTTATGACGGGAACCCTCTGACGGATATCATCAACAGCGGACACAGTATCCAGGTAGCGAGAGTAGGTAGTATGGAAGTTGGAGTATATGTTTGGTAGAGACGGGAGTACGAGCCAATGAACCCCGGATAAAAAGAAAAGAAAAGGGAAGGGATGGATGGGACGCATGGGATGCATGGGCAGGCGGTATTTCTTTTATCACTCTCGTCATTGTATTGGTGTGGCCGTGTACGGTCTGCGGACCTGAGCTAAGTCCACTTTCAGGTACAACAAACTGGTTGTAAGCAAAACCATGGCAAAGAATGGAATTTTGAAGTCTGTCTTGGACCTGATGACCCACCACTGCAGAAGGTAAACTGGTAAACTAGAGTAAGAGGGAGCAGAGGGGGGAGGGTGGGGGGGCGTGTGGAGAGCTAGGCCTGGAGGGGGAAAGGAGAGGGGGTGGATACAGTGGCTTTTGCAGATAGGAAGGTGCTGCTGGCACCTGTTCCGTACAAATTTAGCGAAGGAACGGAGTTGCAGTTTTGAAGCCTGTGAGGAGCTCCTGCATCATCAATGCCATTGGAGGCTGGATTGGTACTTTCATTTCAAGGTATTACCTATTGAAACTTCATTTGCCGTGGGATTGCCGTGGGAATTCATACGTGGACTGGATTACCAGAGGAACTTTGTTCAAATGGTTACAGGCCCTTGGTCTAGGCTGACCCTTTTTTTTCCATCTAATTCCAGGGGACCGAGATCGCTAGGGTTCACTGTAGTCGACTTCGAGAGATGCTCTTAAAACGAAGAAAAGTTCTTTTGCGAATGGCGCTAATCCTTACTAGACTCTAGAGTCGTGTGTTGAGGGGGGGTGGATGGAATCTCTGCCCACCTATCTCGGATGGCTGCGATGGGCAACGGACACTAAAAGAACCCATAAGGCTACGAGAATGAACTAACCCAGTGGATTGTCTTGTTCCATGTGGTTGGATTTGCGCTTTTGGATAAATATCATCTAGATTCCTCTGTTGTTCGGGAGTTTCCACCACTAATGACGATCTAGAGTGGACAAGATTACGAGTTAATTATTATTAGTTTTCAACTGACTAGACTCGTCTACGGAGTAATGGAGTAATGGAAGTAATGTGCAGTATTGCAGTGTAGCCATCGAGAAACATTACAGCCTTCTTCTTTCGACCCGTCCCCGATCGGGTATTTTTTCTCTTTTTTTTTCCTCCTTGGCTTTCTTTCCTATGTCCTTCTTATGCACAAATCACTTCACTATGTACGGAGTAAATCCAAGTGTTTTCCACAATGTATTATTACAAGTATGCTTGTTGGCTTGGTACCTGGCCCCAAGTAGTTTACCTTGCGACCTCGAACACACTAGTGGCTCCCATCCGTACCCTGATTTTTTTCCGTCCACCAAACCGGTTTACTCTCCCCAGTGATGGAAGAATACGCCACGGGAGTGAGACAATGTGTTCTGCTCCACAGCCCTAGCATCTGGTTTCCCAGCCAGTGGGCACCTGCAATAGCGAACTACGGCCCTCTAAGCCTCTGAGGCCATAGGGGTAACATTAGGGGCTTCAGCGCCTATTTTAACCAAAAACTCCAAATCTCTTAAGTGCTTGCATGACCACTGTCTTGAGAACACAGCAACGTTTCGTGAAAATGTCTGTCCTTGCTTTTTTCCCCCTCTCTCTAGATTCCCTGTTGAGGTATTTTGACGTAAGCCATTTTATCAGAGGTTCAGCCATATCTACTGCCTTCTTTTTTTTATTGAGGACGATGCTGATTGAGAAATCTTGGCATTAGGCACGAAAATGGAAAAATCCCATCAGATGATGTTCTTGAATTTTCTTCGTCGCCTCCAGCCGATGAACTCAGACCATACAAGTACACGTATCCCTTTGCAAGTGAGCCTATCCTCTCGAGATTTTCCTAGCCAGTGAAGAGCTCCGTCCCCCCTTGCAACTAACTGACTCTGATCTTTCATTGCACCATGCCAGCCAGTCAATGGATCATCTCCATGGAGACGTATCATCGGTTCCCTTCTTGACACCGCAATCGTAAATGGTGGTCTCAAACGGGCACTATTATGGCAAGACATCAGACGGGAGGGGCCAGCGAGATATCAAGTCCAGGGACCTGGCGGGGCTGTCCAGGCACACTCAGCTCGTATGGCGGCTGGTAATTGTTCTCTCAGTAGGCCTTTGATGACTCTTCAAGCACTCCACGCATACGGAGCACGGAGTAATAGCTGAACAGAGCATATCGGCCATCCCGCTTAGCTGGTCGATTGGCTGTTAAAGCTTTTCACGAGGCCTGGCCACTGCTTTGGCGAGGTCCAGTCCACTAACGAAAACTCCACCCAAAGAACCCCTTCGTGCCCAGCTTACGTACTGTGTCTTTGCTGTGTAATTCTGGCAACGTAACATGTTCGCTTCCTAACCTTCCAGGTCAATACAACGATGAATGGTATGTGGCTTGCGTACCACATTGACGATCTTGACGATGTACAGATTAAATACATGTGTTGGGATTTGTCAAGGGCAATTAACCTGCACTTTTGTGTGAGGCGGCATGAATACGAGGGCACGGCAAAGGCTTTTCTTTCTTTGGGATGGGATGGCTGGACTTCGGAACCTTATTGGTATGCATTCACGCCCTTTGATCTGATCTGCACCCCCATTGGAAATGAGCATGGGAAACCATCGTCATCGAGATCAAATGAGGCCAGCCTTCGAGTCCATCATATATGCAGGTGCAGAGCCGGTCCCAGGTTCAAAAGTTGCGGTGAAAGAAAGAGTCACCTGCTTTGATGACCTCTGCGGAGAGAGGGAAGCTCTTGCCCTTTCCCATCATGGCCCCCATATATTCCTTCTCTACTTGGAAGAACACGCCTTCTCCTATCTTTTCTCCTCTTTCCCCGTTCTTCCTCTCTCCCTGTTCTTCTTCTTTCCCGTCTTTCGTCGTCTCACGAAGACCTTCAAACGTCATGCCGACTCAGTGCCTCATTTTTGTCCCTCTTAGATTGGACAAACGGGTCAATAAAAGGACGCCATAGTCAAACAATTACGCCTCCGGCTGCGTTCTGCTTCTTACTACTACTCCCCTCCCCCCTTTCATTTCCTAAATCGGATTCTAAGTGATCGAATCACCGCGCACGGTTTGGTTCCGATTCTTGCTACCCGAGCCTGAATCTAGATCGCAATCATCTTTTCGCTCGCCAATCTCAAGCCATGTAGGAAATGCAATCAAAGTTGAACAGGTATGTTCTTCTATAGTGTGTTGCAAATGATTCATGCCTCCTAGAACTTAATTTATAGTCAGCCATGCTTACCAGTTCGTTGGGTGAAGCGATATATGTTAAACAGTAGAGATAAGGCTTATATTGTACAAGCACGCTCCCCCAGACAATCATTGCACCATTAGGTTGCTGACACTCGACATCTGTTCAACTCTCATGTCCTCCATTGAGGAAATTGGCCTTGTGTCTAAGACAACGACAATAATCCCGATGTTTCCCAGCCTTCTGTCCAAGTACCAACAAATGCCTTACCGTCTAAGCGCACATATACGATGTTCAAAGCCTACAAGTCACATAGTCCTGATAACCTTGGGATGGACGTCAAACAATCCGTTCGCTTCGGCATCAACTGTAGTCATATCGTATACGTTCTCATTGACCAGACCTGAATGGACGGATTCTCGCATTAGGATCGGCCTCAAATACCCCATCTCCTGTAAATCCGCCTCAAAAATACCGCCAGCTACATCATTCGTTACTCAGTCTTAATCTCGCCAGGACTTGCCAACTCGATCCATTGATAATTCTACATTTTTACGTTATGTGAAGACATGCAAAAGGCAGATAAGTTCGGACTGTGTTAGAATCGAATAGCATCCGAGCTAGAACGACGACTGAATAGCTAAATAGCGGCTAAAATTTGGGTGTGAGCAAGACGCCACCGAACTTTACCAATAAACCGGAGTGCCCGTCTGTACAGACGAACTAGACTGCATTTCGAGTACTCTTCATTCTGCACTTTCTACACGTATATGCCTCGGCGAAGTTAAACAGGACTGTTATTATGCCTTTCATGGTAGCTTGCCCCTCTAAGGGTAGACCCGAGAGTATCCTACAAAGATCTAATTGCCAATAAAGTGAACAGAAACAAGAGGTGATCTTCAACAAGAACGGACAACGATCATTCTTCGTCAAATAAACTATCTAGGCCCATTCGAGTGCGCCCAACAAATGCAGTTGCAAGGCCAATGAGAAAAGAGTCTATGCGATTTTTCTTTTTGGAATGCACCGCAAAGAAGATCCAAGGCACAGTTGTGGAATACCTTCGTATACCACCCACTTGAGAATGAAGGCACGGCGCTTTTGAGCAGGGGACACACCGAAGATAGGCATGGTCTGCATCTGCAAGCAGCAGAAGAGACTTGGCATGTCCAGAAACTATCCAGCTCAGGTGTGTATGATCCAATGCACATGGAGGGATTTTACAGTTGAGTTTCCATGCTACTGCCCGTGCTGTTTATCACTCTCCGATGCCAAAAAAATAACTCCAAGTTCCCACATGAGCAGCTGAGAGAGGCAAGGGTGAAGAGCATCTTGGAGGGGAGCACGGCAGTATGCCGCAAAGGAAACTTCTGCATGCGAGGTTTTTGTGGCACCCAACCGAAGTCTCTCGTACCCCCAGCTGATGAGAGGTGAATAATCTACAGGGTACCCGGTTGAGAGGGAAAACAGCATGCTCTATCCATCTGTTCCGATGCTTTCAAACAGGACGATGGAAAGTTTTTCGATATCGGGAGAGGGGACAAGTCCTGACTCAACCCCTTTCTCATGGTAAGCGGTGAGAGAAAGCTTTCGGAATCCAACGATATCGGAGGACAAGTTGGGTTGTACAAGAAAGCGACATGTAGGACAGAAGTGGAAGTGAGCTGAGAGAGGAACGCGTACCATATACATCCGAATCTCAAGAGCAAGACAGCAATGTATCTTGCGTTTATGCATCATATCTTGCATCAACCAGCCTGCGGGGCTCCCAGGGCCATGGCCTGTTTGAATGGCTGCAGCGACTTCTCCCTGCCCCTCTCCTTTTTTTCTAAGCTTGAATACCACATCGTACGGATGATACTATGTTTAGGATAGGCTCCCTGGTACATCAGCGCCTTGTCGGAGCCCGAAGGATCAAAGTATCAGCATCTAAGAGCCAATAAAACCAGTAAAGTTCAGCTATCCTCAACCCGAAAGACTCTTCTCGGTCCTAGCAAGCTGGCGAACGCATAAAAATGCAGATCCAAGCCTCCTATCATTTGTCTTGATTCTATTCCCTTCATGAAGCCTTTGTTACACAACATTGCCAATAGACCAAAGACCCCCCACTCTTTAGAATGCCTCGGTCTTTCCCGTGATTTTATTTGTCATTATCATTCCGTCGCCATTTAGCTTTCTTGAAGCCTAACAGGAAATGAAGATCATCGATACTCTAATCGTTGATTTGGGAAGGTCAGGTCAGGGCCTAACCCAGCCGAGGGAGACAAAATGGGAGCTTCCCGAAGTATGTAAATCCAATGTGAAAACACAAACTGCTGTCTCTTTCTCTTCAAAACACAAAACAGTTGCCGTGATGTGTTTTTGCGGGACGATCCCTTTCCCCCACTCACAACCATGAAGACAAATTGAAATACTTCAAGCCTCAGAAAAAAAAAAAAGAGAGAGAGAGACTCAGTCATGGGAAGAGGCGTGCGTGTGGAACTCGACATAGCTGAAGGCCCAGGCTACACAAGGCGTTTCGAGGGAGGTAGGGTGAGGGCGAGGCAACAACATCAACCAAACTGGAATGTAGTGTAATGGAATATCAACATACAATGCATCAAGGAAATGTTCAATGTGCAACAACACATTGCAGAATCCTCGGCGGGAATCGACACACACATGCTTACTCGGCGCTCAACACTGCATAATGAAAGCAAGAAAACTTGATTTATAGTAGGGTACCTAAGGAATGAGGAAGAAAAAGAAAACGATAGCCCAAATTATATCCAACTCCCTGTGCTAGTAGACGTCCAAGACAAGCTTTACGTGGTCAACTCGAGCAAAGAATCCCTGAAACCCATTCAAAAAGCCTGTCTTGGGTGCGTACCCATAGAAAGAAAGAAGAAACTAGCCCCGTGACCCATGATAATGCCCCCAAACAAAATGAATGAAATGACGAGGTCTCATCACGTCCATGTTAAACCAGCTGATAATAGATCAACTTCTCGGCCGACGAATGAAGAAAAGAAAATTGAAAAGGTGCTATTGAAAGTCATTATAAAAAGATAAAAATGTGGCAAGATCCGAAAAGAAAAGAACTGAGAGGTTGCCTCTTTTTGACTAAGAAATGTATTGAAACAAATTATAGTTTCCCAGTCACAGCCTCACGAATGAAAGCTCCAAGTTGCTTGGCCTAATTTTCTCATGTTAGCTTGAAGCGCACCAGCTTTTGCCTTGAGAAGAGAGATACTAACATAGTCTCCATGCATCATGCTGAAGTGATTGCCTGGCATATGCCTGGTCTCAATCTTGTCGAAGTCCAGATACTCGTCCCATCGGTTGGGTCCAAAGTCTGTCCTATTATCCAAGAGAAACAGAGCGTGTCCTGATGGGTATGGATCTGGACGGGGGTCGGTAGGGAGCTTGCAGACACCGTCCTCGCACCAGATGGCCGTGACCTTGGGGCACTTTTCCGACGGGATCCTCGAGGCTGTATAGTTGGAGAGAGCCGTCACACTTGCTGCAAAATGAGGAAGAAGCCACTCGGGAATCTTGGTGGCATCACCATCCCCAAGAAGACCTATCGAGGCAAACCAGGCATGGAGAGATCGTGGCAGGGGCTCTATCGTGACCGGGCAGGGAGCATCAATGATGACAAGGTGGTCGACCTTCTCCCCAGCGCGTGTGAGTTGGTTCACAATCTCAAAGGCGATCACTCCGCCAGCACTCCATCCAGCCAAGGAGTAAGGTCCGGCAGGTTGTCGCTTCTTCATCTCTTGAATGAACTTCTTCGCCATTCCGTACACGCCACAATTGAACTCGTGGGGAGTCTTCATGAAAGGTGAAAACAGGCCCCAGACAGCCCAGTCGGGAGAGATGTTGCCAATTTCCGTGTAGGATGTTGCGCAACCGCTCCCATCAGGAACCATGAAAAGATTCTTGACGGCAGTACGCACACTACCTTGAAGAAGTACCGATGTGGCCTTTCGGTGGGGGAAACTATCAACGATCTCCGTGGGCGGAGGGGGCTTGCTCAGACTGGAAGTGGTGTTTCCAGGGTGTGTGTTGATTGGGCCCCGAGGTGGGTTGGGGGGGAGAAAATGGGCGGACGAGGTGGTCTCGACAGACTGAGGTGCGCAAGGGGCGGCCTCCATGCTGACCACACGGGCAGTGGGCTTGGGACGTGGCCCAATTCCCAACGCTTTCTCCACGGCGAGGAGGGACGCATTGGCGGTGAAGAGGTCAGCTGGTACATCCAATCCAGTCTTCTCTCGGAGGGTACCAAGGATAGAGAGACTCATGAGGGAGTCCATTCCCAGTGCTGCAAGGTCAGGTGCGGCCACAATCTCCTCGACCTCCATACCCATCTCGAGGGAAATGGTAGTTCTAATGATGTCTTGCAGGTCAACTCCAGAATCGCCTCCCTTGACCGACCCTAACTCACTCTCGTCGGGGGGTGTTGTGATGTTGGAATCGGACTCTAGATCATGAGCCGACTCTGAGCCTGTAGAATCTCCCGAGTGGTCCGAAGAAGAACTGGTGCTGATCTTTCTGTCTTCCGATTCAAACTGCGCGAGGAACGCTTTGAATTGGCCAATTGTTGGGTGCTCGACAAAGGCGTGCGAGTCGATATCGAGCTCCAACTCCTCGCGAATGCGACCGCAAACGGTCAAAGACATGAGAGAGTCGACGCCTAGATCGCTGAAATTGATGTTGTCGGCGAGTTCATCGTCACTGACTCCAACCTCTTTGGCCAATATATCGAAGACTTCCGACACAACAGACTTTGTCAGTTTGGCGTTCACAGCACCAATGTTTGTGGGTGTAACCTGTTTGACCTTCTCCTTGCTGGTCGTACGGGCCGGCTTGGGGGCCGCAGAAACTGCCTTTGGAACAGAGGCAGCTGCTGCGCCACGGGGAGGTAGCACCATGTTGAGGACCTTTCGGGGAATGGATTGGAACTTGATGTCTGTTGCCACTCCAACAATGCGGTCGCCATCAAAGACGTAAGCGTCGCCTGCCATCAAGCCTTTGGTTCCATTGACTGGCTGCATGCGGATGTATGAGCGATAACTCTTCGAGCCATCAAGCTTCTCGGCAAAGCGAAGCGCACCCCAGCCGTGCGAGATGAATACCTGCTCGCGGGAGTCGACGGCGTCGGTGCCGTTGATAATGAAGCCGGAAATATGGCAACAACTATCAAGCCAGTAAGGGTTGAAAAAGAAGCTTCCGTCTTTCTCGGTAGTTTGGAAAACAATCTTGGCCGTCGCCTCACAGGTCTCGCTGTCAAGAGTGACTTCTTCCATGCCTTGGTACCTGCGATCGTAGTCTACTAGAGCAGTGAACAGTTTGTATGCAAGCCCACGCCCAATCTTTGAGGCCTTCCCAGTCTTCTCTGCTTCCATCAAGTAGTTAATTCGAGATTTGATCAAGTAGTTAACCTTGTCAAACTCAGACTTCCACGAATCAATATTCTCGTAGAAGACTCGACAGTGTGCATGATCAGTGCGCTTGCCACCTGTCGTGGTGTGGAAGACGAGGTCCGCCTGGCCTTTGGATACATCACACGTAGCTGTGCAGCGCAGGATGTGTGCATCGAGGCTCTCGTCAAAGATGAGGGTTTTCGGGACTTCAACATTTGCTACGTTGATACCAATAGGCTCTGCGTCAGGACGCAGAAGCTTATGGGCATGGTCGCAGATCGTCATGGCCATGTCGGCATAGAGAGTCGATGGCAGTAACGGGGCGCCATTGCAAAGGTGGCCAGTAACCACGTTCCGGATATCGTCGCGAGATAGATTGGTTTCCGTCTCAATAATGCACACATCTCCCTTGACTTCTTCCTTTGTGGCCTTGTGAACCGAAGTCGTGCTAAGAACCCTCTTTGGAGCCTCTATGGCGCCTGGCGAAGAGGCAACCCTATTCTTGCTAAGACACCAATCGCCGCTGTACTGAAGCCAATAATTCTTGAAGTCGAATGCGTAGCTTGGAAGGTCCAAAAGACGGGTCGAGTGTTTGAAGTCGCGGTGGAACTCGTTCCAATCCAGATTGAGACCTGCGGTATGCAAGGTGCAGAGACTAGCGCTGAGCACCTTGTGTGGCGCCTCATTGCGTCTGACCGTGGGCACAGCAATGGTGGAACCGCCAAATGCTGCCTTTACCATGTTAGCGCAGATGGGGTGAGGTCCGACCTCCAGCCAAACGGTCTTTTCATCAATTGTCCCCTGCTTCTGTGCGCTGGTCAGGCCTCCTAAGAAGTCCACGGCCTGGCGGGCGTGGCGGCTTAGGTATGAGGCATCAATGGTCTCGGTTTCGATCAATTTGCCCAACAGCGGGGAGATGATAGGAATCTCAGGTGCATGGAACTGCACCACGCTTGCGTATTGCTCAAATTGGGCGAGGATTGGGTCAACTTGGCCAGAGTGGAAGGCGAAGGGCACTTTAAGCTGAGTGCACTTGAATCCGAGGCTCCCGATTTCTTCAGAGATCTCCTCCATTTCCTTGGCTGTTCCGCTCAAGACGGTTTCCCGAGGCCCGTTGATGCAGGCTACGTTGACCTCGTCCGCCCGGACGCCAAGAGCTTCCTTGACCGATGACACAGAGCCTTGAATTGCCAACATAGCATGTGTTCCGGCGGTACACTTCTCGACGAGGAGCTTAGCTCGCATGCCGACAAGATAGATAGTATCGCTAGCCGAAAGGACACCTGCAATGTTTAGTGCCGCATATTCGCCAAGAGAGTGGCCGAGCACGACGGCCGGCTTGATGCCCCAAGAGGCCCAGAGCTTAGCAAGAGCCATCTCGAAACAGCAGAGGCCGAGCTGGATGACAACCGGCGAAAGCTTCTGGAGGTCAGGCTCGCTTCCGGTGATCAAAGGCAAAAATGATGGCAGACCATGAATCTGTGCAAGCGTGTCGAATTCATGGATGCACTCTCGGAAAACCGAATAGTTAGAGTAAAACTCCTTTCCGAGTCCGGCATACTGGGAGCCTTGTCCAGTGAACATGAAGGCAACTTTAGGCTGCTCCGTTGAGATGGGAACAAAGTTCTCCTTCAGGCGATTGCTGATAAGACGCGTCGCCTCTTCCTTAGTCGAGGCTGCGACGTTCATACGCCAGTAGTGCTGTATGCGTCGAGCCGTAGTGGTATATGCCACGTCGCATAAGGGTGTATCTGGGTTCTTGTTCATCCAGTCGATAAGGCGCTCAGCGTTTTGAATCATGGCCGATTTAGATTTGCCAGTGATAGTGATGACATGAGTGCCTCTTGGGTCTTGCTTTGCAGGAGGGTACTTGGGTCCCTCCTCGAGAAGTAAACCAGTGTTTCCGCCAGCAGCACTGAAATTGTTGATAAACACGCGCCTCGGCTTGCCATCGGATCGCTTGAATGGTGTCATATGGAAAGCGATATTGACATTTCTCTCCGAAAGATCAGCGGGGAACGTCTTATTGATTTCCTTTTTAATGCCTACGTGAGGCGGTATCGCGTTCTTTTGAAGCATCATGAGAACTTTGATCAAGGCTGTAACACCAGAAGCTGCTTCTCCGTGTCCAATATTGGATTTGACTGCGCCGAGATAGAGAGGTCTGTCACGGGGACGTTTCCTGTCTGCTGGGGCAAACACATCCGTGACCGACACCATCTCGGTACCATCACCAGCTTGCGTACCGGTGCCGTGCATTTCAACGTAGTCGACATCTAGAGGGTCAACACCAGCCTCGTCAAGAATAGCACTCGATAGGATGGACTGTGTAGGGCCGTGAGGGTGGGTAATTGAAATGGCATCAGCGCTGTGGTTGGTTGCGCTTCCCAGGATAACGGCAAGAACATTGTCCTTGTCAGCAATGGCTTCGTCAAGGCGCTTCACAACGACAGAGGCACAGCCATCGGCACGACAGTAGCCATCGGCATCATTGTCAAAAGTGGCACACGGACCAGTCTTTGACAAGAACTGGCCTCGGCTAAGACCGGCAAAGATATCGGGGTTGGTCATACACGACAAACCTCCCACAACGGCAGTGTCGCATTCCTTGGCCCAAAGAGATGTGCAGGCGACTTGAAGCGCGGCAGCACTGGACGAGCAAGCAGTATCGATGTTGAAACTGGGGCCACTAAATCCGAAATGGTAATTGATTCGTCCCGGGCCAAAGGCACGCACACCGCCAGTAATGTAGTAGGTGTCGACTTCCTGGGCAGCGTTGATTTCACGCCAGTCGTCGGAGGTTTGGCCGTAAAATGTGCCAATTCTATCCAGGCGGGTCGAGGGCGTGCGGTTAGGCACATAGCCCGACATCTCAAGAGCTTCATATGCCGTTGTAAGAGCCATGCGCTGCATAGGATCTGTCTGCAGAGCCTCGCGAGGAGACATATTGAAGAAGCGTGGGTCAAAGTGGCCAGGGTTCTCAATCCAGCAGCCATACGGCGTGTGGCTCGAGTTCATTTTCTTGCCGGTGGCATCGTAGTGTGTCGCTACAGGGAACCGATCGGCGGGCACAACTCGATGCACATCTAAGCCCTTTGACAGCAGTTCCCACAGCTTTTCGTGGCTGGCAGCATCAGGGAAGCGTCCAGCCATTCCAACGATTGCCAATTTGCAACGGCCAAGCTGCGGTCCGTGGTTTCCAATACGGGCTTTTGGAATCGTAGGCTCAAATCGAGGCGCCTTGCGTATCTTCACATCAAGTGATGTTTGTGCAGCTAGTAGCTTCGCCAAGGAATCTGAGACCTGAGTAGGGCCAAAAGGAATAACAAGACATTCTGCGCCTTTGAATTTGCCTGCAAATTCCAAACAACCCTTGAACGCACTATTCAGGAGCAGTGGATTGTTCAGGCATTCCCAAATAACGGATCTGAATAGCGATTGTGTGTCGGACTCGGAAAAGACGGTGCCGGTTGTTGTGGAGATGATGGCAGAACGGGGCCTTGATTTCGCAAATGCCTTTTGAAGGTCTGCATCGTCAATCTGCATAAGGCCGTCCAGGTCGACAGATGAGTGGAGGTGGGACGCGTGATACGGGCCGTAGACGGGAATGTAGGTTGGTACCACATTCCCGAAGACACTCTTGTCGCAAAGAGACTTGAGAGTAGAGGGGGCACCGGAGACAGCGACGCTGTTGGAAGATGTGGCACTGAGGTAGGCTTGGCTGGCGAACGGGACGGCATTTTGCTCGTTGAACTTGGCAATGGCGCGCTTCGCGTCGTCCTCCTTGACACCAGGGAGGATGAAGGTCCAAGGCTCCGACGTTTCAGTAGCAGAGCTGAAGGACGCAGCCAGGGCTGCAACATAAGAGCCCGTTCGGAAGGCCAAGACAACGGCTTGGACGGCGAGAGGAAGGAGGGTGGACACGGTAGGAGTGGAGGCAATAGCGGATGCGGCGAATAGACCAGTACAGAGTCCGACAAAGACGGTGTTCTCGAAATCCGTCATATCCTCCGGCTCTTTTTCAGCACGGCTACAGATTTTCAATGTTAGTTGCCTTCAATATCGTCGGGAACTACGGTACTCACTCAATATAATGGGCAAGTTGGGCAATGCATAACAGGGCACTATCAATGCCCGGGTGCTTTGCCTCTTGAGCGTGATATCGCTCATTAAGCTGGTAAAGCGTACGGAAGGTTGGGATGTTAGCGCGATGACGCTGCGAAAGCTTGTAAACTTCTTCTCTCAGGGCATAGCCTGCACGCTCGATGAAGGCTTTGGAGAGAATGCCGGGGTTCCCTTGACGGCAGAAGTCGGCAAAAAATCCATGGGTATCCAGGGACTGGTCCCCGAAGAGGAGGAATGACATCTTGCCAGCCATCTTGAACGAGGGATTGGTTGGCGGAATGATGGCTAAGGACAAGAGGAACTCGAACAAACCAAACTTTGGGGAGTTTGTCTTGAACTTATATGATCGGGACGAAGAAGCCCGCCACCCTGTCCTGACCCGCTTTAATCTTTCGCGATGTGACCGCTTATTCCCAAAATAACGACGCAGCTGTCATTGACCAAGGCGCGCGATGTATGGAGTACTAGGATGGAGTAGTATGGGTCAATCTCGAGTAGACCCATGAAATGTGAACAACAGACTGATGGAGGGAGTGTGGGTAAGTCAGAAAGACAAAAGCCACACCCCGTCTATCAAAAGCGTGCCTTCTGCCGGTGATGCAGAGGCAATCCACTCTTCGGTGACCGAAGATAAGTGTGGATAATGGTCATGGGTCTGCCTCATCCGCACAGTTGTCACAGGCAGGTAAGAGGGCAAAGTGGTATGAGAAGGCAACGCCCGGTGTTCGAGGGCAGTGTTGGGCGTGGAGGGAAACGGGGGGTCTTTGGAAAAAGAGGGGGGTGTACCTTGGAATAAACGATGGGAACGAGCAAACCCAAGTTTCTGGTCGTGCACAAGCAACCTCAAGTGGTCTCGACGACGGTGTGGCGTGTGTGTTGTTGTCTCCTGGTCTTAGTAGAGACACGGCGGAGCGAGAGAAGACAAACTAGCCTCTCTATCTACTTGAGCACCACCCGGGGTACTTGGATACCTCGATACGGCCCTTGGCGATATCAAACAACAGCCGCAATTGTGTGGGTAGATACGGAGTATGATGCATTACGGCCCAAGAGAAGGCCAAGGAGTAAGATGAAGCTCTCCTCTTACTCTCATCGTAGTTGCACTCCCCCTTCCTTCAATCTCTGTCGTCCACCCTCCCTCCTCCTCTAGCCCCGGTCCCTCCTCCCCCGGCCGATATGGACATCAAACGGAAGAGTGGCCCATGACGTGGTACCTACATCTTTACCCTCGAGTGCCTCTTGAGCCAGGACAAACCCCAGGCTACCAGTTTACGGGAAAACTACCTGTCCTCGATTGTTGCTAGGGCGTAGCTTCCTCTCCCTATCCCTTGTCGGCGTGTGTTGAAATCATAGGCTATTGTTATGAGGAAGGCAAGACACCAACACACGGCCTGACGAAAAGGCAGCTTGTTGATTGGATTAGCTGAGGAACAAATCTTGTGTTTTAAAAAAGGTGTGGAGTGGGTGTGTTACTATTCAAAATGAACGTACAAGTATGCACACCATAACCATTCTTCTATGCACGAAGGGGAAGGCTAGCAATGAAGTCCGAGTGCTACGGGGTATACTAGAAAGAATGGCAGCCAGATAAGTTTCTCTTCGGGATAATAGAAGGTCGATGGGAGGGGGACCTCTGACCCCTGGTTCTACTAGGGTATCAGGTATCGTTCGGAACGAGTGGGATGAAGTGAAGGAAGGGGGGGGGGGGGGGGGGGGTGTTGGACAGCCAGCCTGACCCACCACGGTACGTCGCGCGGGGGGAAGCTGTCAAAATAATGTAGCCTGTCCCAGACGG
>JADHKT010000069.1:24166-149704 GCA_019925285.1 Graphium sp. VPRI43844
CCCCGCCCCGCCCCCCCCCGCCCCCCCCGCCCGCCCCCCCCCCCCCCCCCCTTGGACATCCATCCTGACCAAGCACTGTACATAGCGCGCTGGGAAGCTGTCCAAATCATGTAGCCTGTCCCAGAAGGATATTCATAGTGAGCGCCAGAGATTGGATAGAGTAGAGAAACATACAGAGCCCGACATAAGTGTAATTCGTTGTCCATGCATAGAGCAAAGGGCTGAACTAGAACGCCGCGGTGAATACTACGGAGGCCCAAAATAGACATGGCTTTAGGCGGAGCCTGTCCGGGGTACCTGAAGCGATTGGTAAAAAGAGTATGGGAGACTGTCGATAGGCAAGCTTCGAGGAGTAGAGCAAGGGGGAAAATGAGAGGCATGGGTCCAAACTGGACGCTTTGGGTGGGAGATGCGAGAGAGAGTCAAAGTGTGGGTCCCAAGTCAACACTTTGTCTTTTGTCCGACGGACATCCCCAAGGCAGTCACCATTTGAACTCGAACATGGTCGTCATTTCCACATCCAGAAATAATCCTTCCACACGCCCGTACAAACTTCTCGGCACACCCCTCTATAGCCTTTGGCCAATTACGGAGTATAGAACCTGGCAGTAACGGCGGCCAAGAGCATTGCTTCGACCACGGACTTGGACACCGCTGGCTGCTGCACAAAACATGTCGTAGAGCGTAAAGGCATAAAAATAAAATTCTTGTGCGTTCGTCAAGCAATAAAGAAATATCGAGTAAAACATCAAAATACGGGAGTAATGAGAGCAAAAAACAGGGGTTCCTGCGGTTGGGTTCATGGGGCGGGGGGGTGAGAATGCGATTCAATGGAAAGAACCGCTAGACCCTTTGCTTGGCGTCTGGGCTTCCACGGCCAGTACCTACATAGTTGTTTAGTAAACAATGAGCCGCAGCCTTTCAGAAAGAGCGACCAAAGAATACTCGTATGTCACATGATAGCGATAGCGAATGATAGTGGCTAAATTGGGAATTGCCAGACTGCAGTTGCCTCAAAAAGCCCAAACTTAACCCCCCACGGTGGCACCACCATTCTCTCGATAAGCTCGAAACTGCAAGATCACATTCGCTCTTTCCGAAGGGTCTGGATTCTCATCGATGCCCCATAAAATTGAATACGAGGCCCTAGGTCCGGACTGATCTCTTTGGGAAGGGGCTTGTTGTAGACAGAATCAAAAGGCAAGAGACAAATGGGAAGGCTCTGTGATGAGCAAAAAGTGGATTCCGGATTTGGGAAATTCGGGATGTGAGACCCACATAGCCCCGGTCCGGGGGGCGCCCTCCAAGTCACGGCCCAATAAAAGACAGGAATACACCACCGAGATAGGGATCTTCTCCATTTACAATATAACCTCGATAGTGAAATAATGAATTGTTCCATTTGCTCATTGCCACCACTCTCGAGCCCCTCCATGGCGACGGCCAGGCCCTGTCATCATACTTGTATTATGCCTGGCAGAAGAGATACGGTTTACCTGGTACCCTGGCCCGTTCAGCCCAGCCCCGCCTCCCGCTGGCACAGAGACTCTCTGCATACCATACTCCGTAAACAGCCTCGCCCAGTCCACTTTTGAAGCTCCTTTATCCAGTCTCGGGCCGTAATTAAGATCATGTTTTGTTTCTTTTCTCAATTCCTACTCTGCTTCTGTTATGTCGCCATCGAGAAGCCCCGATCGGGAGACAATCCACCCTCCAGACTTCCCGAGGCAGATGCCTTTCCCGAGCCGCATTGTAGTTCCTCCAGTCGGCGAGTGGCAAAGCTAAACCGAGGGGATAGGGATGAAAACAGCGTAGTATCATTTGTACTTTGCTCTATCGCACCCAACGGGCAAGCCCTCCCTACAAGTACATTAATACTTGTACTAGACATGTGGGAGATGGAAAGTTGGGGTAATTTCTTCACAAGGTCAATTGTGGTACAGGAGTGGAGTGCATTTTCTAGGCAGACTCGGCTATTTCGGGCTAAGTAAGAGTGACCTGAGTGCTACTCCGGACTTTAAATTGTTATTTTAGTGACCTACCTCTTGAGACATGTCCGTCTATTGTGTCTCGCCAAAGCAATACCCTCTTTTTAATACCCCTTAACCTTACTGCTTTAGAAAAACACTCGAGGCGACGGATTCGAAAAGAATACTCGTGCCTGTACGGAGTAGATAGCAACTTAAATCTTGAGAAGCCAGACCAGTCACAGACACAGGCCTGCGGGTCTCTGATTTAGTCTTGTGTATTTACTCCTGGGCGGTTTTCTTCACCTTAATCTAGATAGGGTGGCTGGTATTATCAGCCTCACCTACTTCCAGAAGCCACACTGGAGAGAGGCGGCACGCCTTGTCCTAGTATGATTCCTACCTTAGCTCTCGTTGTCAATTCTCCTGATCCCGGAAAATATTTCGGGCGCACTACGCTCGTCCTTTGTTTCTCCTGCATAAACAAGTACGAGGTACGGAGTAAAATGGGGCTGTTTTCTGTTCAATGACGATATCCCAGCCTTGTGCCTGTTCCTAAACTAGTTCTAACAGGTCTTATCGCCTCTTAAGCACGAGCTAGTCATGTGCATGTTTTTTTGCAAGTCCGTCCTGCGCATTCAGAGAAGGGCCTAGGCCTTTATCATGGTGGAGGCTCTTCAACAAGGGATCAGGGACCGTCGAATGTGACATGTCAGATGCTAGTATTTTATCGAGTACTCCATACACCTGGAGCTCTCCTCTCCACTAAGACGGAGAAAGCAAACGCACCATCAGTCTGCACAGAGTATGTCTCCCAACTTACGTATTATCCTACGGAGTATGGAGTATGGAAGAGTGATGTTCGATCAGCACGTTAGGAACGCCACACTAATTCCGCGATTGGGTGGCGAGTGTTACCTTGTTATATTGGTTTTAGTTATTGGAATTCTTTGAGCATGGGCGCCAGCAGTTGACATCACGCATTGGCTTACAATAATAGCATACATATTGATTTCAGGTGCGTTCGGGGATGTTTTATTATCTTGTGGCCCTAGCCCTATCAACATTAACGCCATGCCATGTGTCTCCATCCAACGTCGAGAAAAGAAGTCATCCGGCAGTGCTGAGATTGGATGCTTGTCTTGCAGGTACTCCGAAGGGGAAAATGATTGTTTGGTGTGCATGTTGAAGGTAGGCTCCGCGGCTGGTCTCGCTCAAGCCCTCTCCAAGCTCGTATTTACGACATAGTTATCCCGCATTATTTTGTTTTATCTTTGATAGGACTGAAAAGGACCCCCAAACTGGTGAGCTCCCTGTCAGGGCTACCGCCACGTCAAAGCTGAAGCTGCGAGTACATTGGTGTCACTCCATACGAAGTTTTATCCCTACACCCTTCTTTTCGGAGAAAACCTTGCCTTGGCTTTTCGATCATACGGAGTATGTAACGAGGCGAAGATCACATGCTTCTGTATTAGCCGCGCCCGTAGTATGACAAATGTTAGTTTTCGGGAGTGTGTAATACTATGGTGGCCCGTCTGTCGTTCCTTCTTTTTATACGTTAAGAAAGTTTATTTCGGTCCATGCAGTGTGTTTTTCGCTTCGGAAAAAAGGAGGCAGAAGTTTCCACGCAACTCGAGTCCGATGGCATCGGAAAAGACTGTTGAAGCTTGGATCTGTGTATATTCGATACGGAGGTCAGATACTTTGCACCATTATCATATATTCCGGACTAATAGTACAATCAAATGGTACTTCGTACCTTTATTCGAGCTGTCACTTTGGCATCTGGCTGTGGTTGGCGGTCGTTGCCAAGAAGGTATCAGAAACCCGTTACTTCAGTCAATGTCCCTTTGGCCGTTTCTAGTCATAGGGTGCCTGAATCTCTCCTTCTTTCCAGACGCCCTTTTTGGTCATGACTTACTTTCAAAGGCGGTTGTTGTCTTGAAGAAGGACGTCACTTTGAATTTGATTCCGTCCACAAGGGTGACGATGAACTTTGACATATCCAATTTTCTAGCATTACAAGGTACCAAAGTACATTCCTAGTTCTACACGTAGTTATACTTTCCCCCCATGCATGGGTGGGATTTTGGGAAAGAGCTTGAGTTGGAACGAGAGAGGTGGCAGTTTCCTGTTTTTGCTTTCTGCCTTGATCACCGCCGGACGTCCGACACTTTCTGACATCAAGCGCTGAACAGGCTCCCCCCCCCTCATTTCTAATCTTTCATCTTGGCCATTACCGCTTTGACACGACTAAGCAATGCCAGAAAAAAATGGGTGTTGAAATAGAATGCGAACAATCATATCCCGCTTGACCAACCGATACGATAATTTGCATGGACGCACATGCATTTTTGCTTCCATCTTACCATCTCACGCGACTGGCTGCTACTTGTGCCGCCCGCACTAATGTGAGATTCGCTGTACCAATCACACACAAGAGAAGTTAGGCAGCCTTGCAACAAAGAACGTCATCTCTCTTGTCCGGCTCTCTCCTCCAACTTTGGCATCGGCCATTCGGCAAATGCCGCTACGTGAGCGACATACTTTACAAATCTAAACATACGAGACTTCTACTCGTAGACGGTAGACTAGCATTAGAGGCTGGTCTGTGGTTTTTTCTTCGCTTCCAGCCTCCACGTACAGCAATTATCTGCATGGTCCCCATGTCCTGTCCCAGCTGTGACATCCGGACAGACTTTTTTGAGATCTGCATTTTTCAGCTCGACTTAAAGCCTCTCTTCTGTTGTATACATTTCCTCACGCGGGAGATTGCAGGCCGTAGAATCTGTCTCCTTAGAGTTAAACAAAAGATGGTACAGACTTTCCGGTGGAAGTGATCTGCGTGAAACTTCGAAAGCTTCATCCATCTGCCACGTTCAGAATTGGATGCACGGTGCTCTAGAATCTGTCGATCATACGGAGTAACAAGAAATCGGAGACGACAAGGGAGCCCCGGAAAATGCTACGTGCTCCTGCCCATGCACATTTCTAGTCTCTATCAACCTCGGTAGGGCCGTTGTCTCGGCACAAGGCTTGCCTACACGGGCATTAGGATATTTCCAAGTCGATGGAACTTGTGTGGGCACATCAGGAAAGATGATCAGACTCACTGGTGAGGGGGCGTCTTTAGTTTCACTCGTTACCGGCAAGAAAACAGGTCGATCAGTCGATTCGGGAGTGTGTACGGAGTATGGGATAGAAGAAAAAAAAAACACCCTCCTTAACTCGTTCGGGGACCCCTGCTTTTGCCTGTCTGTTTACGACCGAGACGAATGCACTATTCAGTATGTGGCAAGACCAGACCATGCTTGACGCTCAAATTTAACAGGCCCACGAGATGGATACTTGCTAGACAGCCACCCTTCTCGCCCCTAATGTCACACTGCATTGGGAATAGTATCGTCTAGTTCAAGATGATGGCTTGCTGAAGACGAGGCACAGCACAGCAGCTAAGACTCTATGCAGGTCAAGGCATAGTTTCCAAGGGTCTTTCATTGACACGGATCAAACATGCATATAGACTTTTTTAGTCGGCAATGATGCGATAGGGTTTACTCATACATTGCTAGTGATGGAGACACGAGCCTGGCATCCGAACTAACAAGCTATTTTTGTTTAATTTCTTTTAGTCTTATTATCTTTCTCTTTGCTCAAAGTCCGAAGAAGAAAAGGAGCTGGAGACTAGGAAACTGAATGACCGTGCCGCTTCTCAATCGTTTTGTTTCGGCCAGCACCGAGGAAGTGTACAGAAGGAAACGGGAAAACGCCAGAACGGAATTCCTGGGTATCGTGTCCATGGCTGGCCCTGGTTTCCTGCTTCTTGTAACGTGGGGAGAAGCCGACAAAAAGGAAAAGGGACAAAGAAAAATATTCTAGCTTGCTTCTGAATTTCGCCCAAACAGGATCAAGGCTGCCTTTTCCTGCCCGGAATGGAAGGGGGCCAGGGTCCAAGACGAAACCAGGAAGGCCGGTATATGTCTCCCTGCATTTCATAGGAACGATTCTAGAGTGTGCGGAGTTATCCAATATTCTACGGAGTATCCTGGGGTAGATTACAGAAGAGAAGCAGGGCAGGAAGGTGTATATCATGTGATGATCTTTTTCATCTTCAGGTTTTTTCTTTTATGCAAAAGAAAGCCAGTAATTGTCTTCACAACTTTAACGAGAAAAATAATATCGCTAGCCATGGTCAAGGAATTCTCTCAACAATTCATTATCAACCCGGGAAAGCTTTCCTCCGGCCTCGAGGTTCTACTTGTAGCAGTTAACTCACCTTCCTCTCCCTGGCCTCGATCCAAAGGAAACAAAAACTGAAGGATCAAAAATCAGGCCATGCAAGGTCTCACAAGGCCAGAAATGCCAAGAAAAAGAAACACTCACACACCCCCGGCGCAATCATCTTTCCATGTTGTTCTTCGCCATTCCCCTTCCAGGAACACGCCAGCCTCACTGTAGCCGAGAGATTCTTCCTCGCTTAAGGGAAAGGTAAATGGACTCAGATGATGGGAATACACAAGCAAGCCAAAAGCTAGATTTCACAAAGTTATCACGAGATAGGGAGATAAGATAGGGGAGAGAAACAAAATTTGTGAAAACAAAATTTGTGAAAACGAGGTTTTCTTGTACTCCGTCCCTCCAGTTCAGCTTGATTTTTTTTCTTTCTTTTTTTCCTTTTTTTCCTTCTTCTTTTTGCTGTGCATTTAATTTCCTTTTTCCGGCACTGGTTTATTTTCCATTGATCGAAAATTGCCAAACTCAATCCCAGAAAAGGGGGGGGGGGGAGGGGTAAGGTAAAAGACCCTGCCATTCACATCTCTTTAGGACAGTTCGAAAAAAAGCCATTCTCATGCCTTGCCTGAGCCGACCTTCAAAGGGAGGGGGAAGAAAAAAAGGTCCGTCGGTATTACAAATATCCCCCCGTCAGGCTTTTGAAACTTAATCTTCTTCGTCGAGACTGTCTTAGAATCCCGAGGTTTACAGAGTGTACGGAGTACGGAGTAGAAAGGGAATCGATAAGGAGGGGGCGTGAAGTTCGGCTCTGTGCCCTGGTGGTGAAGAGCAAACGAGACATTGTCTTTCTAATATCTTTGCCTCTTTACAAGTATTGCTCTGTAAAAGAAAACAAATAAAACAGAAGAAAGGAAAGAAAGGAAAGAAAGGGAAGAAAATACACCGAGTCTCCGAGGTTTCTGCTCTCGTTTTCTTTTTCTAATTGGCCAAGTTTCTTTTCCGAGATACAATAAGCAAAATAAAAAGAAATAAATACGTGTACAAAACTGACCACCAACCTGGGAAAACAAGCGGGGGAGAAAACGCGGGGAGAAAACGCGGGGGAGAAAACTTGGGGTCGAGGGGGAACAGCCAAGAAGAGAAGAGCAGAAAATTATACAATTTAACTCAACATCGGATTGTAAATCACATTTCACAGCCCAAACTCCAATGACCCCAAAAGACAAACTCCGCACGTCACTCAAAAGTGTCCCCCAAAAGTGTCCCCCAAAGTGTCCCTCGTGTGCCAGCCACTCCGGAATGATTTGATATCCTCCACCTCCCCTACCTCCCCCCTTAAAACGCCCCGTAGATTGTAATACACGTATTTGGAATTATATACAAGTAGTCTCGTTCCAGCGGGCACTTTTGTACCCTCCTATGAACGCATTATTCTCGAGCGACGCTTTTCGGCAGGAGGTATCCACGTTGCACTGTTGATTTGCCCCTTGTTAGTCATAGCTGAGTAGAAACATGGTTGCACAGTGAACGGGCGGAAGCAAATCAAAAGAAGCAGAAGGGGTAGTATGAGGAGAGCTTGGCCAAAAGAGGGAATTGGATAGGAATCAATTAGTCTTACCCAATGTATTCTTCGCTCGGCGCTGTCTTGAAGTTGGATGTGTCATGGGGATCCATGCTTCCACCAGCATTTCCAGCATACGGAATGCCAGCTGCCTCACAAACACGTTTATGGTCTTCGGGGATGGCAAGATCTCGCAGTTTTTCGGGAGCCTCCACAATGGTGGCCGTCAAGCCCATTTCAACGTGCCATTCGATGTGGCAGTGGAAGAGGTAGATACCAGGGTTGTCTGCTCGGAATCGAAGCACGGCATACGAGTTGGCCATCACTGCTACCGTGTCTCTCTTGGGAGGGTTGGCGTTCAGTATGGAAAATTCCTGGCTTTTGTTGGATTCGGGCCTTGGCCAGTCTCCTGCACCCGATGGACCGCGGGCTAGCACCTGGAAGTGATGTCCATGGAGGTGGAATGGATGAACTGCGAGGTCACGGTTGTTGACAATAATGTCAACAATATCACCTTCGGAAACAATAAAGGGGTGTATACTGCCATATACTATTGGGTCGCTGTTGAACTCGCCCATGCTGGAGGCCGTGTAGAGGCTAGGAACCTTCTGCTGGACAAACGGAGAACCATTGACACAGGCCCTATCGTCTAGTCAGTAAACGAAGACAGACAACGCAATAACATTGTTAGGGTACAACGTGAGGAGAAAAAAAGGACCCAAGCGCCAAGGAAAATGCCCTTACCTGTGAATACCGTAGTCATCAATGCAAGTCTCCCAGTTGAACACCATAGTCTTCACCGCCCAAGGCATGGAGTCGCTAGTCAACGGACGAAGGTGAGCATCATCGAATGGAAGCCACTCGTCTACTGATGTTTCTGGGCGGTCGCCCTCCGGATCCATGATGAGATAGGCTGTATTGTTCAGTGGCCACGAAATCGGCGGTATGCTGGTCTTGTTTGTCCAGTCCCGGTTCTGGTCCAAGCTGACAAAGATCGGGTAGTTTCCTTCATCTTCATCTCTTGCCTCGACAATGATATCGTATCGCTGCGCAGGCGTGATACGTAACGTGTCGACAGGTTCCTTCTCGACATAGTCGCCATCCGCCATGATAATGTTCATGTTATGGCCGCCAAAGCGGAGCATAGCCGAGGCAAAGCAGGCGTAGCTAATGATACGGAATCGATACCGCTTGCCCTTTTCAAACGTGTAGACGATGTCAGTACCCTCATTAAGAAGAACACTATCCGGTAATGGAGGAATGCCTCTTGTATTTTCAGGACTAAGCATCTTTTTCACAAGGGTAATGGAATCGTTGTGATACCTAATTCGAACCATGTAAGAATGAATCGACTCTCGAGGTGAGGATATAAGGTCTTTGGACCAAGGGATTCTCTAGGCCTACCAGTCTGTAATCTTAAGAATGTATTCTTCATCATATTCTTCACGATAAGGATCCTCGGGGTTGTCAATGATCAACGCGCCTCGAAGTCCATCGGGATATTGTCCCATATTGTGGGAGTGCCCTGCCTCATCAATCAGTATCATAATAATATCGTTGCTTCTATTAGTCTTTTTATTTCTTACACCAATAGGTTCCTGGGGCGTCGGCCTAAACGAGGTAAAGTTAGTCCACAGCCACCCACAACGAATTTGGGTAGTCATCACTCACATTAAAGCGATATGTCATCGACATGCCCGGAGGAAGAGGACACTGTGTTACCATGCTTGGGCCATCCATCCAGATGGTACTTATCTGGTTGATTCCGTGGAAGTGAAGCCCGGTTGTCTGGTTCCCAAGAGCATTTGTGAGGTGGATGACGACCGTGTCCCCGACTGAGGCACGGATCTCGGGGCACGGCCACTCGCCATTAATTCCAATCACAGGCCTTTCAAACCCGTCCGGAGATGCATTAACCCAGGTGGCTGTCCAGTCGTAAACCACAGTCTCCGCAAGGACTGCTGTCGTAAGGCCGATGAGGGCCCCAGATGAAACCTTAACCATGTTGGCTCCAGATATACAGTAGGCAGGCGAGAGCACAGATCGATTGAAATAGGTTGAGAAGCCAGTAGCTCCAAAGAACAAAATGGGGAAAAGTGTGAGACCGTGATGAGAGTAAGATGGTGGAAGGCATGATATTTAAACATGATACTGCAACTGTGACGTCCAGCACCTAGCTTGGGGCTCTCAGCCGATCAGGGACGGACCGGCATGACATGAGGATAGTATTTGCGGTCGCCAATACGTGAAGCGATTGCCGAATGTCTCGAGCCGGCCCAGCGTTGAGGGTGCATGTGGCTACCCTGGCGCTCTTGGCCCAACGAACGGTACGCCGACTCACAAGCATTACAATCTTCACACGAAATTCGGCATGATGTATGCATGACACTTTAAATGGACGGTTTCGGTGCTGAGATGAAGATGAAAAACTTGGAAGGGGCGTCTTGGGGCCCCTGTGCCCTTGGTTCGCCGAAGACCAATGTACGACTGCTGAGTATCAATGCCGAGGTCCAAGACGACAAACCGGGATAGAGAAACCGGGCCGTAGGGGTTCTAGGAGAACCAGTGAGATTTGACGGCAGGGGGGTCCGTCGTAGGGTGTGGGCAAATAAGAAGCGTCTGGTATCAAGTAATGTAAGCAACACATGGCTTCTTTTTTAGCCGTTGAAAATCCTGACGTGTGCCGTTGAGTAGTCCATATCCCTTTCCAGCCAAGGCGCTACAATAGCTGAGATGTGCTATCCGCTGATATTGGTGGTAGAGCGGCCCTAAACTTCCACACGGGCCATAATGCTTAGCGACATTCATTTTCACGTGTCCAAGCAAAGCGGCGCATGTTGGAAATCGGTTCCCGGTATAGGGTAAGACAGCCTCCCAATCGGGTATCGAAGGGGCTCAGTAAGCTTCTTTGCAATAGTCATCCTACCAGTTCGACTTGTTGTCAACTTTCCTCTTCAACAAATCAATTTTCGTGTCTTTTGTCCTTGGTAACCAATATATTGATGTGATATTCCCTCGTCATCTGGCATCAAAGGCGGCCAAAAGAGTGAAGGCATGGACAATCCGTTTGTTGTTTTCTCAGTGCGCCATCCCACTGCATTGGCTGCTTTGGCTGCTATCGGGAGCCCAACCCCTCAACTTTTCTATCCAGACGCCGAGCCCTTTCCCGGGAATCTGTTCAGATCAAATTCGGGTTGAGCAAACGGGATACGACGCCAACAGCAGACTTTTTTCTTATCGGCACGGCCGCTACAAGTCGAAGCCCTTGGTGTCGGGAATAGAGGAGATTAGGACCGGGTCCTGAGACATTAAGCTTGTGTTTGTGTTCTTTGCCACGAGGGAATCGATAGAGACTCGTATTCATCTGAGACTAGTAGAAACTTCCGCCGAGTGGTGGTTTCTGTCCGAAACATTCAATTCAGTTGCCGGGGAGGGGAGACTCGAACTCATCTGTTCATTGCCCAGAAAGAGCGAGTACTAAAGTTTTCCAAAGTTTCTCTAAATTAAGGTTAATTGAAGTTTTACACGTAGGGTGCTTGAATAGCCTACGTGCATTAACTCTCATGGCCGCTCTGCGTGCCTGAATTGATGGGCTAAGACATGAAGCAGCACCAGTTGTTTGAGTACACTACCAACAGGATGGTCCTTTTTGTGCATATTTCTAACAAGAAAGCGACGTGCTAATCTATCCAGGGTTGAAACAGAAGAATAATTGAGAATATTGTGGCAAATTGGCATCTCTGATGGTGACTCTGGAGACGGGGCGGTTTGGACCGTATTGGTACAATTGCCTAGAGAGGATATTAATCCGGTGGCCGTGGAGGCAAATGCAAGACATATTAGTACACAGCTTCAAAGCCTTCTTAGGGAAAGCTCTACGGTCACGACTACCCGATGTACACAAATAGCCAGTAATGGTAGGTGCGACCCTTCTCGGGTGCCATTTAGCGTTTTATGCAACGCAAATGAAGAAATTTCGAGTAGGAAAAAGAAAATAGGATATTGGCGATTGGCAATTGGCAATTGAGGAAGGCGCGCGCACCTCAGCATATACCCCCTCCTTCCATGAAATGAAGCATAGTATACTTGTATTGATACGTTCCTGCATACGTCTATTTACAAGCTTATCCCATGAAAGTTCATTAGGCAGTTTTACGGGTAGTTGGATGAAACAAATGAAGGGTCTATCTTTTTTTTTCGATCGAAGGATATCCTTGGACTTGGCCCAGCTCCTGGTAGACTAGATCGAAATAGTTCAAATGGCCATCTATTGCGTAGATTCATCCTTCGAAAAGTGATACACAACCTTGAAACAGTCTTGTTCGGACTCCTGACCATCACCAAATCCGCATATGCCACCAATGAAGAAAACGAAAGAGAAATAAAGTCCGTTCCCATGAATGTAAGCATAGCAAAGGCTAATGGAATGAGAAATAAGAAATAGAACGAGAATACAAATCAATAAAAGTACAATGGAGAAAATGATAAGAGAGAGATATTTGTGGTATACCGACAGAACGCCGAATATGCAATAAAGATAAACAGATTAATAAGAAGGTTGGAAAAGCAAAAGGAAAATTTACTGCACGTTTAAAAACAGGTCATCGCCTCTTCTAGCAGGAGTAAGTCGGAGTTGCCATGTTGGCGTCCGAATGTCATCGTTTGACACAGTGATTGACGATGGCGTCTGAACGAACGTGGCAGGGTTGCCTGTGGCACCTGCACGGCGGCCATATGAATCCCGGGGATAAGGAGTTGGGTAGAGATCTTCGTCGTAGGGGCTGAAAGGAACGTATTGCTGCGGATTCCTCTGCTCAGGCTGCCGTTCAACAGGCAGAGGGTCTATTATCCCAAGAGAGTCACCTTGGTCATTGTTAGGGTAAGGATTGGGGGCTTTTCGAGGGATCTGGCATTGCTGCTGATGTTGCTGACTTGGTTGCTGGGGAACACGATTCATATTCACGCGTTGCCTCCTTGGACTTTCTGCCACAGGGGAGAGTTTTGATGCATCGTTCAGGAAGGGATTTGAGATGGGCGAGTATTCTGAAGCCCTTGGGTGATTTCCAGATGCACTGCTCGCAGTCTCACTGCTTACCGTTGACGATGCATGCTGCCGGGGTAATTTTAAGATCCCCGGTGATGTGGCAGAAGCATCAGGACGCCTATTTGTGCTAGGAACTCGACGGGGCGCAAGTGGTTGAGGAACAAGTGAAGGTGAAGACATCATTAGCTGCTGTGGCGGGCGTGAGAAATGCTCTGGGGAAAGGGCCGGTGGCCTATCTGCAATGGCACGCGTCTGCTCTGTACGGGCATCAACCGAATATATACTAGACGCTGCAGATGCAGGGAACCGCTTTTCTGGTTGAATATCTGCCGGTGGGCCTAGCGCAGTCTTCCCGGGAGCAAGATAAGATGTACCTGGTTGTCTCTTACTTTCTTGGCGGCGTGGGGGTGACATTGACTGCCTGGCAGGCGCATAGGCATTGAACTCTGAACGGCCTGGACCCATATGCAAATTGCCGGGCTTATCCACGGACACAGAGTCTAGCCTTGCTGCGAGGGACAAATGCCGGGATAGCCGTTTCTCATCAGCAAGTACCCAGTTTCCGCGTTTATCTGCAATATATACCCGTTCAGACTCCAGAGGTGAGGCGGGTGGCGCGCGCCATATCTTGCCTGACACCCCGGAAACAGGAAATGCATCATCTTCTTCAAATTCTGTCATCGGGCTGTCATCATCATTGTACGTCGTTGAGCGCTCGGTATCGGCAGCACGCGATGTCTTAGCAGCTGGGTTTTCCGAGTTGTTGGTTACAGTGACCACAGGTACGTCCTTGGGCAAACCTGGGTTTGTGTTGGCTGACTTTGTAGCAGTTGGCGGATTAATCGGAATTTTGATGGATAAAATTGGCCTTGTTGGTGTTTTAGACGGCGAAAATGATCGAATTGGCGGTATTGCACTGGGTGCTGACATTGGTCCATCCCGACCTTTCAGTATTCCTTTAATCGATTTCGTTCGGGTGGCGCTCGAGTAGGGCAACTGTTGTGTAGGCGGAGGGAGCCGGAGCACTGTAGTAGTTGGTGCAAAAGCTCCAAGAGGGAACTCGGTTGGTGGCGCCGGCATACGCGGCTCGTTGGAGAAGTTGAACAATGGCCCCGAAATATCAACCCCCTTGACTTGAGTTCCGCCCCCGCCCGTCTTACGAGATGGACGAGTCTTTTCTGTGTTTACAAAGAGCGACTTCTCCGCATTAGGGAAGTTACGCCTCCGCCTCCAGCGAGCGAATAGAATGGCAAACACACCGAGACCGAAAGTAACAGCTATGCCGACAGATATCCCGACAATAGTACTAGTATCAAGTCCAGATGAGGCCTCGTCTTTCTGAGACTCTATGACATCGGGTCCGTTCCGAGCGGGCCCTGTAACCTCGGCCGACGTTGTACCTGGTATTGAGAATGTCACGAAAGCAGTAGTAGAAGACGAGGCTGTAGGTATTGCAATAACTGGCTGGGTTGAGATCGCGGATGATGTTCTTATGGTCGGCACAAATACGTTGGAATTTTCATCCACACTGAGAGTCGCGACGATTGTCTCGTGAGTCTGTTTGGCGGCCCCAGATTGATGGGCGCAGAGGTTGTAGGCTCGAACTATTGAAGAGTCTTTTCAAGTCAGTATTGGAAACAGTTCTCCTTGTAGGCCCTTCACTTGAAATGGCCGATGCGTCATGCAATCCACCTACCGTTGGTTTCCTCCATACCACAGCTTCCTACCCCCCTCAAAGCCACAAGGCATTGTACAAGTCCTTCGCCAACGGTATACCCAGACAATCCTGTAGTCGCGCAAGCACATTCCAAAGTCGGCGCGGCCGCACAAAGGCTGTTCGGAAAATTGGCTGTAATGAATGACTGGAAGCATGACCGCGCACACTGTGGAACACCAACCAGTATGTTAGGGTCACCATTGCTCACGGGAGCTTGGGTTGGGATGGCTAAGTTCGTATTCTCGTATGGTAGCGCAGTGGTGGTAGATATGAACCAAGCTAAGGTGCAAAGAAGAGCCCTGGCCATTCTAGTATAGGCTTTCTGAGGAAGGGCTAATAGGTCAGCAAGTTTGAAAGACGAGGGGCAGCCAAGGCATTGACATCCGTCAGAAGTTTGTGATGCTCTGGTGTACTATGCTACTATTCTCCCGTGACTCGGAGGAGTACAAGTCTTGGAAATGTGCTGCCTTCTTCTCTCCGGCCCCCAATTATCTTTCTTCTTCGGAGGACCTTGCGCCAGTGGACACTTCGAACTGGCTAGTGTTGGGAAAAAGAGGGCGTGATCGGATACGTACCTAGAAGAGGTCAAGGACGATATAAACGTAAGTGCATAGCACCCCAAACTCCCATCGTGGTGGGGTGCTGCTTCGTTCTATGCCAATTAAGATATTGATCCGCGTCCCAGGACCAGACGAGAGATGAGATTGTGCAGGGTAAGCAATTGATCAACCCAAAGAAACGAAGGGGGGAAGGAGAAGGGGAAGGGGAAGTGTTGCCAACTGGAGGGAAACACAAGATATGTAATGAAAGAAGCCAGAAAGCATATGAAACTTGATAACCCCAGTCTTATCAGCGAGGCTATTGAAAGTGTGAATGAATGTGGAAAGAAATGAAACGGATGCCAGGATATGAAGAATAAGGGTACGGGACATCCAGGATCTAAAGGGGAAAGGATACCCTTTGGATGAGATGGCATAGTCCAGTTGGTAGTCATCGGACGTCTCTCTGAGGGTAAGTATCGGTTGAACATACCCGTGGAGCCTGGTTCATAAATGAGAACAAGGGGTGACAAGGGTATTCTAAACTTGGAAAAGAGATCGAAGGCTTTAGGGTGGCGCGGCAGCTCTGGGACTATCCGGGGTATGTTGTAGGTAGAAAGGGTTTAAAGAGGGGTGAATACATATTCGAATCAATGCTAGAGCTTTCTTCGATGCCATACTGCGTACAGCTCGAGCCAGGCGCTCTGGGCGACCCACTAGGATGTGTGGAAAATGCGGTGTTGCAGATAATCTTATGTGACTGGCTGAAAATTCAAGGGGGGTGAGGGGTTGAATAAGTTGTGCCGCCATCTCATTGGTTGTATAATGTTGTCATAACTACTTCTCGATTCTCGAAGAGAGTTTGTTTCGCCATTCGGTCAATACGGAGTAGCAGGCAGGGCAGGGGTACGGACGTCTTTGGGCGACAAGCACTAGCAAAGACGACAATATCATTTACTTCCTAGAGAAAATATTTTGCCTTGTATTCATGTTCGGAAACATGCGGAGAATGTGTGGAAGGAACACTGAACAATCGTGGCTTCCCAGTCGAATGGCCTCACGATATCCTTCATCTCTGCTAAAAATCCTCGGAGAAGCCTAGTTATAATGTATGGACAAGTTGACCGAATTGGATTTCCCGTGATAAAAATAAAAGACCTGCTCTCTTCCAAAACAATGCCAGACTCGAATCATCGAAGTATTGGGCCAATGGAATCATCTCCTGCCTAGCCGCTGCTCTGTAAGCGCGGACGAGAATGATCGGGCGCCTAAAATACTTAAAAATAGGCCCACACTGCCCCCCCTTGCGCAAACACCCCTGGCATCTGCCCCTCACTTCACTTTGCCCCCACCTGTCCTGTGTTCCTAGCCAGTCGGAATATCGTCTCCTACTCTGCTTCTTTTTGTTTGAGGCTGGCCATGCAGAACTGACCACTCGACCACACCATTAATAAATTCCAATCTTAACTTGCATTGGCAGCGTCTCGCCCAGTCTTCATCCTCTTATCATACCTTGTCGAATGTCAAACTCGAAGAATGGGTGATAAGTTGCCAGGGGTACATGATAGGTTTCATGGGCTAGGAGCACTTGACATGGTCACTTCACTTGGTGCAGCAAGAAAAGAATCATTTCGAGTAAAAGAATCACTAGAATCGTTGTTTGTTTGATATACGGAGTAAGTACTTTGTACTCATCAGATCACATGCTCTCAGCTTTTTTTTTCTAGTGACGAAAGAAAACTTTAAAAAAAAGCCATTAGGCAACGAAAGCTGGGTTTTAATTGGTGGTTAGACAACTACCACAGCTCCTCAAACCTACACCTCCAGCCAGTCGCCACACCTCCAAATACGAGCATGCCTGGGACGACGAAAAATTCGGAATCACGTAACATACCAATAAACAGAAAAGGGAACCCTTTCCAAGGAAGCGGACGGGGCGCACACGAAGGACGGGAAACGGGGGTGACCTTGAACAAAACATCGAAACACAAGGTATTAGGATGTACCCAAAGTCACACCGAGCCGTTTCATCAAAATTGTCGGATACAAGTTATCTACGGCCAGTGACCCTAAGGGGCATCTTTCCGTACGCTTCCCCAAGTGGTAAAAGCTTCAACAGTTGTTACGTATCTTCAGCCGGCGTAGACAATTGAACTGGACGCTGGGCGTACTACGAAATTCAAGCCACGTGGCGCATTATATCGAGTTCTTTGCCGTTATTGCCCACAAGATCCAGCTAAAGAGCCTCTGCGAAAAGGAAGGGGGCAGAAAGGTGGCACAGCTCCGAAAAGTGGGATGCACAATTTGGAGATCTGCTAACCTTTATATGTTCTTCCCTGATAGATCCGGGCTGTATATTCATCACCTGCTTTGGTGAAGTCTTTCACCAGAAAGTCATGCCAGTTCCAGCCCAGCCGTTTCCTTCATATATCGATGGCGACAGGGATGTTTCTCCGCTGCGCATTCCGGAGAGCGCGAATATGGGCATCGCCGCAGCAGCATTCAATGCTGTCCCCCTAGAGAACGAGGTGTCCAGCTTTTCCAGGATATCTCGTTTTATGACCAAGAGTGCGCTGTCATTCATTTGCGCCATTGAAAACAGCCTCAGGTATTGCTTGCAGAAGTTTTCGTGTATTGTCTTCCATCTGCGAAAGTCGAAGACTACGAGAGGCAGTTCGAATACAGCTATAGCCTGGGGATCTTTACTTTATTCCATATGGAGGAAATTCAGTCGAAGGGCAAGACATAAGACCCTGCTTGCCCTGCTCATCCTTTGTGTTTGGATTTGGTTTCAACCTCGTATGTTTACCCCATGGTGATATTTTCAAAGGCTGGTTTCAGTAAGCCGCTACCACTCATCATCATCACCCTGGTCACTTCAACTTCTGCACTCGCTAACATAGCAGGATAATGTAGCCTCTACCTCCAGATTGCATTGGTCAAGCCGAGATCTGGAATCGAGTAGACGAATTGTTATTATGCTTGGCTCCAACGTGGGCGGTGGTGTATCGGAATGGAAAGATGATCGCGACTGGGCCGCCGAACGTGATAGTATACGGAATAAAAAAGAATATGCTGCTAGATGGGGATACATACTCGAAATTGTTGACATGAAACACAGGAGGAAGTATGACCATGAATGGCGCGAGAGTTGGGAGAAAGTTGACTTGATCAGAGATGGTTTCAAGAAATATCCCGATGCTGAATGGTAAGTGTTGCACAGTCCTTCATCACGATCCAAGAGGCGGCTCAGTTGGCATATTTGATTTGAAAAGAAAATTACATTCTATTACAGGTTAGCTGACTTTCAACGCAGGATTTGGTGGCTCGATATCAATACTTATATTATGGAACCGTCATACTCGCTGCAGGGACACATATTTGACCAACTCGACAAAGTCATGTACCGGGATATCAATCACTACAACCCTCTTCACATATCACATCCTTTCACAGACCTCTACCTCGACGATGTTGATCGTAGTCCAGTGGGCGATGGACTAGTAAGCTCTGTCAATCTGCTTGTCACACAAGACTGTTTGGGATTCAGCCTCGGATCTTTTTTGATCCGTCGGAGCGACTGGACAGATCGGCTTCTGGACATTTGGTGGGACCCAGTAGCATACGAACAAAAACACATGGAATGGGCTCACAAGGAGCAGGACGCGCTTGAAGAGCTATACACAACGCAGCCGTGGATCCGAAGCCACACGGGCTTCCTCCAACAACGCACGCTGAACAGCTTTCCACACGAAGCCTGCCATGACTACGGAATTCAGCCCAATATTCACTACAACGAGAAGGACCGTGACTTTGTCATTAATATGGCCGGCTGCCAATGGGGACGAGACTGCTGGGGCGAAATGTTCCACTACCGAGAGCTCAGCCGTCAACTAAATAGGAGCCTATGGGCACGATTCAAAGAAAACATTCTCGCTAGGGCATGGAGCGGAAAGTCTGGCCAGATGGAAGGTCCATGACTTTAATTTGTCTTTGATTCCGAAGCCCTTAGGCCTAAACTCGTAAGTGCGTTCGAGGCGGCCCATGAAGCAGATCAGCCAATGTTTCCAATATTGGTTTCGGGATAGCCTACGACTACATTGGTGTCGAGTCTGCTCGAACTTTTCTTTTTCTCCTTCCGAGGAGACAGAGCATTGTAGTGTAGCATGTTGTCTTGCCCGGATATACGGCAGACTAGGCACCTTTCACCTCGTATGATGACTGAGTTGCTCCAACAGGAAGAGCCGACTTCAATGTCAAATCACTTGTCAATTACAAAATCGTCTAGGTTGGCTACATGCAATGGTTGACTAATTGTACCCTGATTTGAAGCTCCCAGGCATGTAGGGCCTACCCCTTAATAACACTGGCCTATCTATTTAGTTGGAAGAGAAATGCCATGGTTTTGATTATTAAGTACGGAGTAAGAAATGAATCAATGAGACAAAATGAGGCAAAATTGTGACAGCCCACGCACGCACGATAACTTTTTTCAAGCATGTTGTGAAAAGAAGGATTCGAACTTCTCTAGCGTATCCCCCAAAAAGAAAGTACGGAGTAAATGAGCGATTTAAAATCGTGGGTAAGGAAAAAGAAGAGACGAAGGATGCACGATGAAATGCTTCTCCAATCCGAAGTCGAGAACCTTTTACCCCTGGGATACTTTGAAACGTGAAACGAAACGGCGCTAACTGTAAGGGTTGAAACTTGTTTTTTTTTTTTTGCTCTCTTCTCTGGAATGTTTTTGGGGGGCTGGGGCTTGTGGTTGGTTGTGCTGCTGAGGGTCCCCTAAAGGGTCATTTAGTGGGATATCTAGGCGCTGAAAGGGTGAGCCGTTAGCGGTTGAGGGGGCAAAATTCCCAGCCTGCGATGCGTTGTCGTTTTTCATGACACATGACCTACTCCGTATTAACAACTGCGAATTCTAGGCAGATGGGGATTCATTCCATTGGCATTGTTAACCCTAGGCACAATAGGGGTGGTCTAGTTCATAGTCGCCCTACCTGTGAGATCCCTCAGTCCACTCATTAGTTTAGGGTGTTGCTGGGCTAAGACATGCCACATCACAGTTGTTCCATTTAAAGTGGCCGATATCCATCCAGTTGCTAAAGGGCGGATAGGGGTAGTTCGGTGGGGGCATACAAGCGCGTGTGACGCGACGCCCAGGCACCAGATCGTCTCCCCGGCCCCTTCCCGGCCCCCCATGTAATCATGTCTGCCCATTCAAATAAATGATGGGGCGCCAGTCGTTTTCAAACAGGTTCAATCTTCAACCTAAGAAGAAGATCTCCTGGAGGGCGCCCTTGTATATTTTTACCCTCGCTAAAGGTGTGGGATGGATCGAGAACTTTACTACGTCAATGGAAGACCCATCCGTTGGGTAGACGAGGTTGGGTGTCTCAACAACAACTGCCATTTGATCGCAAATCTTGTGGATTTTGTCTTTCAGTTGGACAGCAAAACTGCCAAGGACTCCTCGTGCCCTGCCCACCGTCACACACGGCTCAGCCAGGGTAGGAAACCAATAAACCGAACCCAGAAGAAATACTCCGTAGTACAATGTGACATCTCGCATCGCAGTGGTCGTTGATAAGAACCGTTATGTACGCATTTTGGGTGCACTAAGTAAGACTCTTGGCTCGTGCCTTGCAACCCCTGAATTCTTGAATTGTGAGCCAATTACGGAGTAGTCTGCTTACCCTGCCACTCTGCTTGGAATCAACCCCTCAATTAAAATCCACCAAAGTAATGAACAGGGCAGGATTCGGGATCGTGTACGGAGTAGTACTGTTCACGAAAAGAGAGGGAACAGAGGGAGGGTGAGTACTTGTTTCAAGGTCTCGATATTCTTTACCAGAGAGGCAACCTTCTCTGCAGGTTCGAGACGACGACATTTTTTGTCTTGAGGAAAGGGAGTCACGATGCTACTCCGTATTCTTGGCTTCGCCTCCTACTGTAATTGAGAGAAAGAACGAGACACATGACGATAAAAGTGACTGAGGAAGCAGCAGCGACTAACACAAATGTTCCATGAGACTTTCAAGGAAGGAGCTGCCTGTTACACCCCCTTTTTCTTGAGTAGTTCTTTCTAAGCTATGGTGTAAACGTAAGCTCTCCCTGCCTCTCCTTCTTGTCCAAGTCCAATCCTCCATTTCTGTCAAGCATTCTTTTCCTCCCTCGCCTTCTCTTTTTTTTTTCTTTTTTCTTTTTGTTGTGTTGTGTTTTTCGACAACAGTTGTGTGCTGGACTCTAGCGCTTTTCTCCAGCGCGAGTTAGGGGGAATGACCAGAAGCCTGATTCCATTCCTGGCTCACCAACCCGCCACTCACATCCCTTCAATCTTGGCTGGCCCCACTTCAAAGTGGTTTCTGGCCCTATTTTCTCGACCCTGGCGAACTCTGATCAAATGAGGTATGGTTCCAGTGAGTTGGTTTTCTTTGTCCCAGATTGGTCTCTCCACGACTCGATATGACATCGGCCACAGGTTGAAAAAAGGGGTCAAGACGAAGAGAGGGGGGAGGGGTGTGTGAGCCCTCTTCGACTTGAGGGGTGCGTGTTAGTTCACCATGCTCTTCATTCTATTTAGACCGCAGCTTTTCTCCTCCGAATCTCATGTATTTCCTTTTCTTTTTTTCCCTCGCTCGTCGTGTAAAGACTCAACAGTCTCACTTCATCTGTCTCTCCCTTCTTCCTTGCCTTCTTCGGGTAACTTTGGCCCCTTTTCTCATCAGCTTTTGTGCCTTCTCTCGTGGGACGGACCAGCTCTCTTTACGGTCGCCTACCACTGTTGATATATATTCACAAGCCCCGTCCTGTGTGGTCTCTTGTCATTCTTTCCACTCGAATTACCCAGAATTACCCAGACACGGAGATTTGTGACATTCCAGTTTCCTGTTCGAGTAACAGTGTCTCGAATTCTTCCAAATTATTCCAACAGTCTTTTTCGATATTTTCTTCCTTCCCTGGTGGACGAGTCACCCTTTGAAAAATAAAAAGAGGAACCCCTTTTGAAAAGATTTTAAGAACAATATTCTTTTGTCTTGGCAATAATTCAATTGTTGCAGCCATCTATTGTCGCCTTTTTCATTGTCACATTGTACTGGTAAGTGGTTATAACCCAAACTGACAGGAACAATCAACTAAAAAGGTTACAGCTGCCACCTCTACTTTTCTTTTCTTTTCTTTGCCACTTTTGCCCTGGTGAACTTCCTGGCTTTCTGTCTCTTGACAATACTCTTTGTCTACGCATTTTCTCCCTTCGATTCTTTTCACAATTCGACAAGTCATTGAGTGACGTACAATCCTTTTGTTCTCGCACCAACACTCCTTTCCCATCAGAAATCAAGCCATTCCCTTGGAACAAGTAAAAGAAGAAATATATCCTTCCCTTGGAGAAAAAAAAAAAACTCTCCGTCGTTTCATATTACAGAAGACGAGACACTCATACGGAAACTCGAGACGAGACATCTACAACCTTCACCTGCAACATCCCACCAAACCAACTTTCAATAGGGAGACATCTGTATAACTCCTCAAAGCTCGCCAGCCGATTATAAATAATCGCAAATACTACCCATCCCATATCTGGTAACTCCCTCCAAGGCAAAACAGATTAAAAGATGAAGTCAACAACATCCCTCGTTGTTGGCCTAGGTGCCCTCCTCGCCAACTCCATTCTTCCCGCAAGCGCCCAATATACCCTTCGCGACAAGTTTGACAAGAGCAACTTCTTCAGACAATTTGCTTTCTTCGAAGGGCCCGATCCCACTAATGGCTTCGTTCAATACACTGGCGGTCTAGCTGCCAATAAGATGTCCATGGCCGGTTTCGTTGACACCGCGATTTACCTTGGTGTGGACTACCTCACCATGAACCCGGATAATGGTCGTCGCAGTGTTCGGCTGACCTCCAAGAAAGCCTACACCGAGGGCCTCTTTATTGCTGATATTGCTCACATGCCTGGCGGACCCGGCGTCTGGCCGGCCTACTGGATGTTCGGTCCTAACTGGCCCCACGCCGGTGAGATCGATATCATCGAAGGAGTCCACGCTGCAACCACCAACGCTGTTACTCTCCACACAGGCCCTGGCTGCTCAATGTCTAATGAGGGTAGCGCCTCTTCCTCGACCCAAGTCTTCGGAAACTCGGATTGCAACTTTGGCAACGGTTACACGGGCTGTGGACAAGAGACTGCTGCCCCCTTCGGCCAAGCCTTCAATGACATTGGCGGTGGAGTATATGCTACAGAGTGGACGAACAAGGGAATTGCTGTCTGGTTCTTCCCACGATCTTCCATTCCATCAGACATTTCAAACGGAAACCCCGACCCGTCTTCGTGGGGTCCCGCGACAGCTCGCTTCAATGCTGCTTCGTCAGACGGCACCGTCACGTGTGACATGAGCCAGAACTTCCGCGAGAACAGCATTGTGTTCAATACTGATTTCTGTGGCGACTGGGCCGGAAGTGTATGGAGCAGCACACCAGAAGTTTCTGGCCTTGCACCCTCATGCGATGAATATGTTGCCCAAAACCCAGAGGCCTTTTCGGAGGCGTACTGGCTCATCAACTCGGTCCAAGTTTACCAGCAAGGGTACCAGAAGTCCAAGAGAACACCTGTGCCATTCCGGGCATGAATGTCCAACACGGAGCAGATGAATCAATGTTTTAGCACGATTTTTTTCTTTTACAGCTTCGCGTGTTTTTATTTTCTCTGTACCTTTTTCTTTGATGCATTTTTGGCGGCGGCGCATTTGGTTTCTTTTTACACAGTTCGCATTGGCCTTGTTAACGACTTCCTATCCACACCACGCTCTTTTATCATCTTCATACTCTATGCCAGTTTATTCTAGAAGTTGGGACATATGGCGGTTTTTACTCGAGACACTCTTTACGACTTCGGCAATTTTTGATACCCATCCTCATTTTAAGGAAAGGAAGAGTCTATTTAACTTTATTGAAAACATCATCTTTCTTGGCACTGTGATTTAAATTGTGAGACTTGGTTGCGAGCTTGCCGAAACCCTGAATGTCTAATTTTGACCATGTTTCGATTTGCATGCAATCCAACTAATCTTGTAGTACTTTATTTCAATCCATCGAGTGACCAAAATCAAGCAAAATTCCCTACGACGCCATCGCTTCCAAGAAGGCCCCAACTCCCTCCACAAGAACACTTGCGTTGCTGCGAGAGAACGAAGGAGTACCCCTGGCGCGCCCCGATTCCAGCAGCAGTAACGTCTTCCATGACAGATGCGCATCGAACGCATTGCCTCCACGGCAATGCGCCAGGTGCCGGAGACCCTGGAAGTGGCCGCCCAAGCTTGATTCGCTTGAACACGTCGACATACATGCACTGACGCTTCTTCTCGGCTAGGCTTTCTTGGTCGGTTTCAACCTCGAGTAGGCTGTAATCGGCAAAAAATAAGCTTGCCGGGTCTGTTTGGGCTCGGAAGGACGGTACGTGACTTCTAAAGAAGTTGAGAATGACATGGAGGAAGTGGGGTGGTAGTGGTGCTGCTAGTAACATGTTGAGTTCGGCTTCCGTTTGCGTTTGTTTCAGTGCTTCCTCGAGCTGCTTGCTCATGGCACTTCCTGCTTGGGGAGCGGGCTGATTCATCTTCTTGCTAATCTGGGCTGCCATGGATGTGTAAGCAGTCCGTATGTCGGCGCCGAGGGCGTTCAGCAACTTTTCGAAATCTTGCGCCTTGACGAGACCAGACGATGTGATGAGCTGCATCCTTTGGTATGCCTCGTACACAGCCGAATGGGGCAGTCTCCCCTGCTGCCCCTCGGCAGATTGAAGCTTCTTCTGCCAGAACTCTATTGCGCGGTTGCTCAGCGCCTCAAGGTGCATCAATCTGCGGCACACAGCTATGAGGAAGCCTCGAGTCGACGAACACAAGAGCATGTGGAGAGAAACATCTTGACGCGCAAGAAGATAATTTGTCAGGCCCCCGAAATTGTTGCGGTTCAGAAGGTCGACAAACTCTTTTTCATCCATGAGTTCGAATAAACAGTGTGATAACCAAGATATTAGATTTAGAGACCATCGAGCGCACCCCGACAATGCATCAACAACCTCTATACGTTGATTGGTCAGTAAGCTCACGGTAGAAGAGAACAGAGCCCCCGGTAGGCCGGTCTGACATACCTGGTTCATCCAGTGGGCTTAGTTTCTTCTGTATACTAATGGGCGTATTGCTCGCAATTGTAATGAGAATGACTATATTTCTTGCGTTGATGGCAAGCATTGAAAGCTTGCTCCCAAAGGACCGAGGCTGGTAGTGGCCTTGGAATCCCATGTTGTTGAGGATGCTGAAACATAGCTGAAGAAGACTGTTTCTGACGAGATTGTCATGATGGCTCTCCTCTGAATAGTCGACGGCAATTTTGAACATGCGAACGAGCTCCCGCACCCAATCAAATGCAAACCCTGGATAGGCAGTGACATTAAAACACATGAGCAGGCGGCTTAAGAAAACAGGATGAGACGAGGAGAACGGAAAACCACTTACGGGGTTTCTCTGAGTAAGGGCGCGCAATAGCCAAAATATCATCGTAGTTCATGTAATAAAATGTCGCCGTTCCCGCTGCAATTGTGAGGCTGGCTAGGACAGCGGCATACGAACCTATGACCTTTAAGTATGATGGAAACAGAGAAAGGGGAAAGGTGGGCTAAGAAGAAGGTGGGCATTACCATCTTGCGTGGACCCTCCAATGTCACCGGAGAATCTCAATGGATTCCACTTAATCTTACCACCATGGCCAATCTGCGCAACAGAGGAATTGGTGGGAGAAAAAGCAGCTTGAAGACCTAAATCAACCACACGAGATTCACAACAGTCAGATCTGTTTCTCATCAGGAATGGGGGGTGGGCGAAGAAGGCAAGAAAGAAGGCAAGATTAGCTTACATGGCACCTCGGAGAACGAAAAGCCGACATGGTGAAGTGACATAATCCTGTCCAGATTGGGTTCGTTGTAAACGGGTGTCATAGTAAGGCGATCTCGATATTCCACTGTCCCATCTGCAAAAACCAAACACAAGACACGCCCAAACTGCATTGTGTGCACACCAACGACTACTTTGTTGATGATGATTGGATCCAGCATTTTTAGCCTGGTGACGGACTGTATTATTCACGTTGACGATTAGATCCTTGTGCACATGTTTGTCGAGAATGGTCGACGCGCTCGCATCATGGGTGACGACACACGCGAGCAAAAGGAACTAGAATGCCAAAAACAAAGCTCACCTGCAAACCGGAAGTGGAAGACTGTCCCTTACTTCCGAGTGATGTAAATTCGGAATGGAGTGTCTGGGCTTGGTCTTGGAGGATCTCCCAGCGATCCACGATACTCTGGGTTTCTTGGTAGGGAGAGCCTGGTACTGGAAGAAAGGTTCGTATGGTGAGAATGACGGGCGGCGAGAACCCCTGGGCTCCACTGTCCAAGGTCGAGGGAAGGACCTCGAGGTGAGAAAGAGATACAATATCGGAGTCAAGGTGAAGTCCGTTGGGGGTGGTTGGGAGGAAAGAGGTGACAGCTAAATGGCGGGCGTGGAGGGTGGGGTTAAGAGGTACGTTTGGGGGAACCTGTTTATCAGATGCTGGTAGGCCCCAATTGATTTGAAGACGGATGACACGAAGTTGTTTCGAGGCGGTGGCAAGAACAATGAGTAACGAAGCTAGAGAAGCACGGAGGTGTTAGTGATACATCCGAAACAACAAGGCTTCGAATCTGGGCATAATCAGACACTACAAGGCGAGTGATGCAAAGTGAGGCAGACGGGACTCTTGAAGGTCGTGGGACAGGCTGAAGGTAGCACATACTCTTCTCAGAACATATGGAAGCATGGGATATCTGGTCCTCTGAACAGTTTACACTCTCCAGGTCCAGAGTGGTGGTGTTAAACTCGACCTTGTTCGTGTTTTGCGGCCACAGAAGCCTCAGAACACCATGACTGGTTACACAAACTAGAGAACTCTTTGATGGATTCGGATGCCAGGGCCCAAATGCGTGAACGAAAGAGCTCTCGTATCGGTAGCCGGTATCAGTCTTCACGGCAGGCCCATGGCAGACATTGTACTAAGGAAAAGAGAGCAGGCAGGGTGAGCGGGAGACCAGACAGGATATGCGACAAGCTCATCTCTAGTCAGGGCAGATATGGTTTGCGGGGGGGAGGGGACATACTTGACGACCTTGGGGCATTAAGTTTAGCCAGTAGCAACCAATTACGGCATTCAAGTCATCTACCGGGTCTGCATCCGACTTTCGGATCTGAAAGGGGCGATTAAGACAGGTGTTGAAGGAGAGGATGGTGATGCGGCCCACTGAATCTATCACGGCCAGTTCGTGGCTACTGGTGCCAGACCACACCAAGTGGACAAGTGGGTTGTCGTCGGATCCAGAGACCATGTCAGAGACAGTTGGTTCGCTCAGTTCCCACGAGGCATCCTCTGGGTTGCAACGCAGATAGCGGAATTCGAGCAACTTCCCATCAGGGGATATGGAAGCTATCGTGCCTGCACGAGACCAGGCAATTGACCTAAGGCGAGAGAAGAACATTGGTGAGTAGGACCCTACAGAATGGGCGCAAGGAAAGCATTTCGAAAAGACATGTCGTGTCAAGAAGGTGGTCCCAGGAGAAGGTTTAGGACGGCGAGGGGTAGAGCCAAGGAATCAACATACTGGCAACAACCCGATCGGCGGAGCTGGTCAACCCGTTGAACAAGCTGCTTTGGCGGAGGAGAGGGGGGCATGCTGAGGCCCACGCCCACGCCATCCCCGAATAGATCATCTACATCCTGCAAGTCGACGGGCATGGTGTTTTCCAGAATTAAAGGCATCTTGCCGTCGGCCATTTGATGAATCGGTCAAGGGTCCTTGAGATCGAGTAGTGGAGACAGGGAACCGATTTCTGATCCCCTGCAAGAGTAGATATAGGTCTGGGCTGGGTGGTTAGGTGTCGTTGCTCTGGACAAGAGTGAGTTTAGTTCACTAAACGTGTCCCAACAACGAGCTAAAAAGCCATCAAACAATGCAGATCTGTGGCCCAAAGTCTGCGAATAAAATTGCTGAAGGAATAACAGCCAATAATGAAAAGCCCACGTTCTATATCATAAACCTAGTCGATATCAATAGCTTGAAAGGGGGGAGAGAACCAATTGCATGGGGACGAGGACTGCCTTCCAAATCCAAGAGGCAGCAGCACAAAAGGATTCCTTTCAGAAGTATCTGAAAGAAGGCAAACAAAGAATTGAGAAACAAAGCATGTGAAAAGGAGCAAAAAAAGGTCACATTCATATAAGTCCAGTACAAAGAAATCGCAAAACTAGAGGAAGAAGGCACGACAGGCAATGAGGGAGGATTTCAGGGTGGTGGACAAGGCTGAAGTGGGAAGATGCAATAAAGTATCATCTACATTCTGCAAAGTTTGGCTTTTCCCTAGCCAACTTGTACACTGTACCTAGACTTGCTCCAGTGGAGACAAATTCTCGACTTCCCCAGTTGAGTTCAGGACGGACTGAGATTGTGCTTGTGGCGGATGAGGTGTGGCTTAATGTGGCTTATTGGGGTGCTAATAACTGTGTGCTGACCTGGCAACGGTTGCTGTAACATGCCCCATTTTTTTCCAGAGGATGGTGCATTTAATGTGGAGCCACCATGTTTATTAGCTTCTCCAACTTTTGGGGGCTACACAGACTGTGCAAGTTATTTGCACTATGTCGGGACACTGTGCTCAGGCTGTACTCTGTAAACACAACCAAGAAACGGACCAGGAACGGGAGTGATGATAGTAGTAAACTGGTTTGTGAGTAGAGGACAAAGAATTTCATTAGGTAGACAAGGCAAGTTGGATGCCTCAAGTCGAATGGAATAGTAACAAGAGGGAATTGGGGAGTATAATGGCTACTGAACGGCAACAAGAGTTGTCGAGGCTGTACGGAGGATGTACTATTTGTTGTAAGGATTTTTTAGAAAGCAAAAATAGAGAGGGGAACAGCGAGCGAGTGAACTGGTGAAAGTAGGGGATTCAATTAACACAAGTAATGTACTGGGAAATGGAGCAATACTATGTAGGATTGTGATATGCCCACTCCAAAAATTCAATCGGACAACAACAAACCCAACATGGCACCTTCAATCCCCCTCCCTCCACCACCCTAGCCTAATTATTTGCCGTTCCATCTCATACACCGTAGTTTACTTGTAGTAGTTTACTCCATAAAGTCAAGTTCGCACTTGAAGTGTCTTCACTCTTTTTGCCTTGTCTCGCTCGGGCGCCCGTGAATTATTCCCTAGCCCCCATTCGTCTTGGATTCCTTCCCGCCCTCGCCTTCATCCTCTCATACACGCACTTTATTCTCTTTGCTTCATCATCTTGTTCATTTCTGCCCTGAGTCAGCCACACAGAGCACATCTACCACAGCAGCAGCCTTTCCACCTGTGCCTCATAATCTCCTCAGCGCTAGACAACGTTATTAATCCTCTTCTTCCCCTCCCTCCTGCTCCCCTTTTCCTGCCACGGTCCTGGACTGCGACTTGGCTTCTTTGTCAACATGAAATTCGACCGATAACCAGGAAAACAATCCGCTAGTCTCTTAATATTCCTCTCCACCCCTTCTCCATCTTCTCCATCCTCTCTTCTTCATCTCCTTTTCGCTTTTTTCCCGCACTTCTCATCCTTCTCTCTCTCTCTCTCTCGATTTAATTCCTCCTTCTCAATTCAGCTCTCTTCTCCAACTGCTGAAACTCTCTCCATCTCAACCATCTCCTTTTTTCATGCCAATCCTCCCATAATTTCTAGCAAAACTCTATCTGCAATTTTTTCCTCTGCATTCTAAGTGCGTGATAACGGAATTACCACAACGAAGCCTGTACTATTTTGGCCTTGCAGCCAGCCAGGCTATGGCCACCACAATCAATCGGCTGTCCACGATGGACAGCCTGGAATGCCCTGCCTCTCCAACATCAAATACGGAAAATCAGTCTCTCGACGACGTCTCATCCTCTCCTCTATCCTCTGCCCCAGCCTCTCTTCCGTCATCTCCTCTTTCTCTATTGTCACAGTCTCCGTCACCGCCTTCTCCCCCCCTCTCGTCGACCGAAGACCCCGAAACAAGATATCCATCGCCTTCCGCCTCATCACCGTCCGATTTACAGTCGCCCACAAAGCTTCCAATTTGCGATGACGATTCGAAGCCCCATACACCCCATCGCAGAGGACGCGGCGACCGACCAGCGACCAGCGAAGATGGGGCCCCGCCCCCCAAAAAGCGTAAAGTCGCCATGCCTAAAACCCGAACGACCGAGTACCTTGATCTCCAAACCGTGTCGTACAATGCAGACGAAAAGTCGGACCCCCAAGCCGCTTTGCTGACCCGCCTCCTCCACGCTCTCCGCAAGAAGAAGAAGATTGTCGTCATCGCCGGCGCAGGTATCTCCGTCTCTGCCGGCATCCCCGATTTCCGATCTAGCTCTGGCCTCTTTGCTACCCTCAAGACGCGTCATAACCTCAAGGGCTCTGGCAAGCACCTTTTCGACGCCGCCGTATATAGGCACGATTCCTCTACACAGTCTTTCCACACCATGGTGCGCGAGCTTGCACAACTAACAGCCACCGCGTCGCCAACGCCGTTTCACCATCTCCTCGCTTCCCTCGCTGTCGAAGGCCGGCTAATGCGCCTGTACACGCAAAACGTAGACTGCCTAGACACCAACATGGAACCACTGGCTACTTCCATTCCTCTAAACCCCAAGGGGCCCTGGCCTCTTACCATCCAACTGCACGGAGGTCTCCAAAAAATGGTGTGCACGAAGTGCGGGCATCTCGAGACCTTCCAGCCGTTGCTGTTCGACGGTCCCCAAGCGCCGCTATGCGAGCGCTGCAAAGAACAGGAACTCGTCCGCATGCAATTCGCCAACAAGCGCAGCCAGGGCATTGGCCGCCTACGCCCCAGAATCGTATTGTACAACGAGTCTAATCCTGACGAGGAGGCCATCGGCACGGTTTCCATGGCCGATCTTCGGAGCCGACCCGATGCCGTCATTGTTGTTGGTACGAGCCTCAAGATTCCAGGTGTGCGTCGCCTTGTCAAGGAGCTGTGCCAGGTCACGCGGAGCCGGCGCGATGGCTTTACTGCCTGGATCAACTTGGACTCTGAACCCCAGGGCGTAGAGTTCAAGGAATGCTGGGACATAGTGGTCCGTGGAAAGTGTGACGATGTGGCCGAGCTCGTGAACCTTCCCCGATGGGACGAGAGGGGAGCCGCAGATCAAACCGCTATTCTCAGCGAAGAAGACGAGAAGCGCCGCCGGGAGTTGCTTCAAAACCGGAAAATCGAAGTCGAGCTATCGGAACGAGACGTTGGGACTGCCGTCAAATCGGAGCCTGCAGAGACGTCCACACTTTCCGGGCCTGGAATCCTCACCCCCGGCGCAAGCCCTCGCCTCTCTGGGATTTTGGGCATTCCCGAAACCTTGCCTCCCAAGACCAAACAGGGCAAACTTACCTTTGGCGCCAGCAAAAAGGATGGTCGCGCAGCAACAGGGTATCCCGACGACGACCCCAGGAGCCTCCTCAGGGTGCTCAAGGCACCAAAGACACAAAAGAAGCCCGCAAAAGCCGCACCCTTCAAGCAAGGCAGAAAATCGACCGGTGGCGCAAACGCAAAGCTACAGGACAAGAAGGAACCCGCTGTCGCTTTCGCCAATACGGTTACCAACGCCTTCCGGCCCGTCAAGAGCAACAGCAAACCAGCATTTGACAAGTCGAAGCGGCGCCCGCTACCCGATGCTCGTACCTCTCCACTACAAACCAAGTCTTTACAGCCTGCTGAGCCTCTTCCCGCCCTGCGACCGACACCTCCAGAATCGAAGTTAATGTCATTCCAGCCTCAGGCCGGACCGCTACCTATTAAGGCGGAGACACCTCCCGCCAGTTCTTGAGCAACAGGAACTCTCATCTCTACCAATAAGACGCATTGGCACAGCACCTGGCTTTCATCCCTTTTTTTCTACTTTTTTTAACATAATAGATTTTCTTGATGGTTGGGTTGGGGGGTAACTGGATTATTCGATTCAAGCGAGGAGTCCCGTGTGTGCATTATTTTCCCACTCCATTTTCATATCCGGCGGACATTGGGGTTCCGGCGCAATTGGCTCTTCTCTGGCTGTTTCTTCCATACACGTCTAGCGAACTTGGCATTCTCATAGACCCAAAACGAAAACAATAGATACCATACATGTTGTTCCTATATCTACGCATACTACTGTACAATTGTAACTTTAGGCCCAGCAGCCGGCACCAAAGCCCAGTCCTAACCCATTGGTGAACATGAAGCACGTGACATACTGAATGAGTTTTTTCGCGTTGGTCTGACTTGTTAGCAGCCGGATTGAATGTTTGAGGTCCACCCTTTTTGAGCCGAAACCGGCCGTATTGATCAGTCGTTTTTTTTTCAAGCTATTTCACGTTGTAGATGCACTGTATGTACTTGTACGCACGCGCGGGCAGACCTGAAATGCAATGTGTCATATACGTCTATCTACCTGTCATGATTGAGTAGTGGGCGCAGTGAGAGAGGAAAGAGACAACACTTTCGTTATCTGACAGCTTTCTATTTTGGTACAGTGCATGATAGCTGCGCAAGGATGGTTCATTCGGCCTTGGACTCTTTTTTTTGTCTTCTCGTGGCCGAACAGAAGAGTAATGAGGAAATGAGGGAAAAAAACACAAAAAAACACAATGCCATTTTTGTCGCCCAATGCATTCCGGGTATGTATAGTCAAGCCTCGACTTGATCTCGAATCATAAGTCGCATACAGTATCAGCATGAGAAAGAAAACAAGTTGAAAAAAAGACAATGAAACCCTAGTGAACAGGAGGCAGCCAAATGCCTCAGATGACTGCCGCCCCCCCCGACACCCCCGAGACGCCAAACTAATGCAAGCCAAATTAAACAGCCACTCAACGCGCTCACAAATCGCGAGAGGGTAAAGGAGGAAATGTAGGAAGAAGAGCTGGGCCAGTAATGCCAGTATTTTTGGTAAAAAAGGTATCAGACAGTGGCAACTGGGAGGTATCTGGCTCTAAGTAAATTGCAGTAGCTCAGTTTCCGTTGCTCGTAGTCGCTCCGTTCGTCTTGGGCGCGGCTCCTTCTGAGTGATTGCTAGATGCAGGGACCGATTTCTTCTTGTCGGCATCTCGTCTGGCTAGTGTTTTGTACATGTCGCTCAGTCTTTGCCCTGTGATTGTAGTTGCGGTCCCCTCAATAGGCCACAGGTTGGCCAGGAAATCCCTGTTAACGAGTTAGTCATGAGTTAACTCACGCGCCTACGGAGTGGGTTGCGATAATATGCTACATACCAGAATCGATCCTTGAGAGGCGAGTCAATTTCGTCGCTCTTGAATCTGCTATTGAGGAAGTTGCCAATAACAACCAGCTCGACGCCGAAAACCTGTGCGCGTTCCTTGCTGGACTTGACCTTCTCTCTAGTTGTTGACAAGATGCGTTCGAAGTTTTCACGCACAGGCTTTAGGAGGTACCAGAGTAGAGCGTCGTCGTCTTTATCACGCTCTTCTTTGCTGTCGCCTTTACGCCTAAGCTGGTCTAGTCGGCGAAGAGCGAGTGCCCTCCTGTCATCTTCGGGTCGTCCTCCATCCTTCGAAGTCCGACGATCGTCATGCTTTCGCCTGTCTTCACTGCGTCGAGGGTCTTCCAGGCGTCGACCATCATCCGTCCGGCGCTGCTTGTGGCTTCTGTCGCGGTCATCAGGCTCATCACGATATTTCCGTTTCTCCGATGGTGGTGACTCCGGCCCATCACCGTAGCGATTGCGGCGCACATCTTCAGGCCGTCGGCTTTTGTTGAACCGATCCACGGCCCCGCTCTGGCCTGTGCTCTTTCGCTTTTCGGGGCGGGGAGTATTCCGATCGTCTGCAAGGCTACGTGACCTGTGGTCTGTGTCGCGGTCACGCTCTCTCTGCTGGCTTCCCTTCCGAGCCATCGAGGAGGCTGCCGGAGATGCACTTCCCACATCGGCCCACCGATGGCCGTTTGAAAGGCCATGCTTCTTCATGGTGCGGTGGTGATTTTCGACAATGCGATGTGCAGCTGGGTCATGTCTTGCCTGTAGCACGGAGAGCAGATACTCTGCTCGGCGCGCCAGGTGGACGGCACCTGGAGCCTTGATTTTGACATTACCCTTGACTCTCTCCTCTTTCTTTTCAATACGGTGTTCTTCCAAAAAAAACTTGTCACCCATTTCGAGCTCCGGATCGTCTCGAATCTGGGTCCATGCACCGAAGCCGTGTCTGTCGATACCGACAAGAAGCATGCCATCTTCACGCGCGCCCCATGAGCAACTGTAGTTGGCACCCTTTGTGGCCTCTGGGATCCGGAAAGTTTTCCAATCGCCGTGCTCCTTGACGGAGCTTCGCAGCAAGCGAAGCTGGGGAGGTCGCTCGAGGGGCGTTTCAGCATTAACTTTCTTGAGGACACCAAAGTCGAAGAGAACAGCTTTCTTGTCTTTCTTGGCCAAAATTTTGCCAGAAGACTTTTCCTCCTCGACAAGCTTTGCGTTGTTTTCTTCAACTGCCTGCTCACAGGCTTTTGTGAAGTCCAAGATAAATGTCTTGAGAAGATCACGGTCACGATCGGCGAGTTTGGCATCTTGTACAATCTCCTCCTCACGATCTTCCATGGAGCCATATCGTTGAAATGCCCTGATCAGATTGCGCTGGTCTCTTTCTGTCAGTGGTCGTTTGGGGTCCTTCAGCAAAGCCTTTCGTTCCTCGTCTTGCTGTTCCTTGAGAAGCTCACGCTGACGTTTCTTTGCCAATCGATCAGCCCGGTCCGTCTCCCCCATGCGACTTCTCATCCTGGCTTGGCGAGGAGCGCTTTCGGCAGCCAACTTCGCCACCACTTCGTCGTGCTGGCGTTTCTCTTCTTCTTTCTTGAGTTCGGCCAGTTGCTCTGCTGGGATAATCTCATCCCAATCAAGTGCAATGTCATCAACCTTGACGTCGGTGTACTGCATGAAATTGTCCCAGTCAATACCGCCACTACTGAGATTGATCTTGTCGTCAACCTTGGTCTTTGTGACTTCGGCATTTTCAAGAATGGAATCTATGTCAAGTTGTTCAAGCCTTTGTTGGTTGCCAGTCTGCTCGAACATCTTTTGAGACCGCATTTTGAGAACCCACTGAATGTCCTCTGATGATGTCGGGCCATCCATTTTGAGTCCCTTTTTGTTGAACTCCTCGCGGAAAGCCTGACCCTCGTCCGTAACGCCGGCTTGAATGGTCAGGTATTCGAGAAGGAGCTTGTTTCGGGCACGCTCGAGAACTTCTTCTTCGACAGTTTCCTTGGAGACGAGACGATAAATGTTGACGGGCTTCTTTTGACCAATTCGATGAGCACGTGCCATCGCCTGCAAGTCCGCCTGTGGGTTCCAATCGGAATCGAATATAATGACAGTGTCGGCAGTCATTAGGTTGATGCCCAGTCCACCGGCACGGGTAGAAAGAAGGAAGCAGAAATCGTCGCTGTCCTCGGCATTGAAGTGATTGATGGCCATGCGACGTGGACCAGCAGCAATTGTTCCGTCCAGTCGCTGGAATTTGTATCCACGTAGCGAGAGGTAGTCACTCAAGATATCAAGCATTTTGACCATTTGACTGAAAATGAGGACTCGGTGGTTGTCTTTCTTGAGCTTGGTGAGCAGCTGGTCCAAGAGCATCATCTTTCCGCTACTCGTGATGAGGCCCTTGATTTGGTCCTCACGTCGCTGGCTCCCACCAAGCACACGCTCTTCAGCACCAATAAACATGTACGGATGATTACTGACTTTCTTCAGCTCCATCATGATGTTCAAGAGAGAGTTTTTCTGTCCATTGGAGTCGCACAACGCGGCGTAGTTCCGGGTGAGGATGTTTTTGTAGTAATCGAGCTGAACATCCGACAGTTCAACACGGATAATCTTCTCCGTCTTTGGGGGGAGGTCAGATTCGACAGTTTCTTTAGTGCGGCGTAAAATGTAGGGCGCAATAGCCGTGTGTAGTTCTTGCAGCTGCTCCTGGGCATCTGAGGCTGAGAGTGACTCCAAATCTCCGTTGATCGACACTCGACCGGGGTTAAGAAAATCGAGGAGCGCAGCCAGCTCCTCGAGGTTGTTCTGAATGGGGGTTCCGGTGATCAGAATTTTGCACGGAATACCAAATCCAAACAGTTTCGCATAGAGTTGAGACTCGCGGTTCTTCAAGCGGTGAGCCTCGTCGACTGCCAACACCTGCCACTTGATTGACTGAAGAAGTTGGGAGTCAGCTAAAATATAATCGTAAGACGTGACGAGGACGTTGAACTTGGGCTTCTTGGGGTTGCCATCAATCATAAGTTCGTTTTCGCGAATAATACGACGCGCGTCCTCTGGTCCTAGATAGACGACGTAATTGATGTCTGGCGCCCAATTATTGAAAGTATCGCACCATGCGGGTATGACACTCAGGGGAGCCACTACAAGGAAAGGACCCTCCTGTCCTCGCGAGTTGCGAAGCCAACTGAGAAACGAAACAGTCTGAACCGTCTTGCCAAGACCCATTTCATCAGCCAGGATAACGTTGTTGTTGCGTGTCCAGTTGAGGGAAAGGAAGTTGAGGCCGCGAAGTTGAAACTCGCGCAATTCGCCGCCCACAATGTACGAGGGTTGGGCGTCTAGCTTGGTCATGCGCGTTCGAGTATCGGGGTTTGCCTCTCGCCGGTCTGACTGCCATGATCGAGTTGACCGGTCCAAGAACTGGTCAATCTTGTCTTGAAACAAGGGAGATATAGATGAGGCAAGTTCCCAGGTGCATTCGTCGTAGGTAAGACCCTTCCACTTGACAAAATACTCGGTGCCATCGTCAGCTTCTCGCACAGCAACAACTCTTTCGACCTTGGTGTAATCTTCTAGCGCTTCCTCCTCTCGCTCTCTGTCAAGCAGATACTGCTCTTTGCTTTCCGGAGGCATATCATCGCCAAACTTGACTTCAAGTTCATACTCGACGACTTTGCGGCAGTAGTTTTCTACTTTTCGAAAGCCTCGGCAGCCCTTCAGGGTCTCTATTGTTTCCCAGGTGTCGTGCAAGTGGGACTTCCCTTGCCATTTGATGTAATATTCAAAGTCACTGCGCATTGAGTCATAGGTGAGTTCATGGCCTTCTTTCGGCTGATGGCGCACAACTTTTTCAATGTAAGGCCGGTCGTCGACGACCTCGGCTACATAGTAATTGGGGGTGAGATCGGACGGGTTATCCTCTTCGAAATCGCTTTCTTCGTACTGCCCTTGTTGTACTTGCGCGGCGCGTCGGCTGGACCAGCGCTTCTCAACGAGCATACTGCTCGGCTGCAGTTCTCGTTGGCGGCGCGCCTTTTTTCGGAAGCTTTTTGCGCGGGCTCCGCCATAGGTGTCGGAATCTGAGTCGTTGGAGGCATAACGCGCAGGGGTCGCGCGTTTTGAGGCTATGTCAAAGAGCTGGGTTAGTATGGTGATGAGGTGAGGGCAAGAAAAGAAGCTTACATGGTTGTGAGGTTTCTATTCGACGCTTCTTTTGCGGTCGCCTAGCACGGCGGACGACTTCGGAGTCTGAATCGGAGTCTGAATCAACCTATACAGATATATCAGCAACATGGTCCAAAGTGGAGGTAGTCGGAATGTAACGCACCATTCTACGAGGCTGAGTCGGGCGAGACTAGAGAGACAAGGTCAGCTTTAAGGGCACCGCAGTCGAGCAAATAGCACTCACGCTACGTCTCAGGCCATACAACTCCGGATTGGCCTTCATGAATTCATCCTCAACCGCAGCTTTGCGCTTCGGCGCTCTTTGTGACTCTTGCGAAGTAGAGCCATCATCTTGGGGAGGGTCGCTCTGGACAGAAGCCACCTCATCGTCAACATCGAAGTCGGCATCGTCAGATGCGTTCGCCTCGCTAGCTTCATCGCTTTCATCCGAGTCTAGTCCGTCATCGACAGTATGATTTGTAATGTCATTCGGATCTGATGAGGATGATCCAGGCGAGGCTACAATAGCGCGAGCGGCATCGTGAGTATCAGAGAGGTCGCTGTCGGATAAGCGGTCGCCGCTATCGACTTCTACTACGGGAGCAGGTAATTGAGGTATTTGTCCGTTGACGGAGCTTTGGGAGGAGGGGGAGGGGGACATGGTAAGAAGGATCGAGGAATGACACGCCGCCGACTATGAAGAGATGACTGTTAGTAAAGCCCGGTATGTTTTGACAGGCTGGAGTGGCCCGAAGCGAAGGCATAAAGATTGGCAACACGCGATAGGCTTAAGGAGGTCAAATAGACAGGTAATTGAGTGAAACTCGAAGCTCTCACACCTCTCACGTGTTCGTGATGAAGACGAGGCTGAAAGGTGATGAAAGTGCATCTAGGACGCGATGAGTGTGTCTGAGGGTTCCCAGCACACCACTAGGGTGCCGAGAACCATGAGAACCATCAGATTCATCCAATACATTGTATCATGAGGTCTTATAGGACCATATGCCTCAAAATATGGCATGGCTGAGAGGGGGTATCAAGTCGCAATAACAAGAATCGAAGCACAATTTGCTCGAGGCAGCGACTGTGCTAGGGTGACTGGTGGAGAAGCGGTAACAGGGCCGAGAGAACTTACAAGTCATTAACAGAGGGCCACGAGGCAGCAGGTCCAATCTAGAAATGATAGAGTGTGTACGATAAGACAATGTGAGGATGTGTGGATGGCCAAAAGGGGCCGGTGACCTGTGGTTTACAGAGGTGGTCTGGTCGTTTTCTGGAGAAGAAGGCGGATCGTCTCAAAAGACAGGCAAGAAAAAAAATTGGAAGAACTTCTGGGGGGCAGAGTATTTGAGTGGGGGAGTGACAAATTCGGCTCAAAGGTACTCATGTATTTATCTCACATCTTGGTGCACCTGCGCATGGAGAGTCTGCCACTGTGCTAGGTACCTATACAGGCTATGACCCACTTTACTGGTCTTGGACGAGCCCGCTGGCTGTCAAGTGATTGGCTGCTCAGGCCTCTCAACTCTCAAGGCTTTGCAACACTTGTTGCCAGCACTGAGGCTATTTCTTCAGGGCTTATTATTCTTTGTTGGCCAGCCCTCTCTGCAATAGTAGCCAACATACGGAGTATTCACTCTCCATACTCTGCATTGTGTTCAAGGACAATGGTATATGAGTGAATGAGAATTCACCATATTCATAGACTAGCCAGTGGTATTTTTTGTTTTTTCTTGTTTTTTTTACGTGCAGTTATATTGGTCATCTGTTGCATAATAGAGATTTTTTTCTTCTTTTCAAACATTAGACTCTCAATAATCTCAATAATGCCCCGAACTTGATACACGCACTGATGATCACTGTTACTTGGGCAACTCTGTATTGTACTCCGTGCACGTATTGGAAAGGCTATTCTTGAAGAGAGAGGTTTGCGTGCACTGACATTTTGCGTTCTTGATGAATGACATAAGCAGGCAATTGGGACAATGAAACACCGCCTGCCGCCTCCCGCCTCAACAGGAATTCAAAACTCTCCTACCGATTGAAGACGAAGTAATAGCATTGTAGTGCAATTCATTGGACCATTGTATGTAAGGGGAGGGGGATGTGGATTTTCTCAAACAATAAATTCAAGAGGCCATTCAAGATGCCCACTCATTGTGCTCTTGCATTCCTGCGAGAATAATGCCAATAGCAATAGGGCAAAACTCATTCCAGGGCGTCATCCAAGCTGCTCCATACGGAGTACGGAGTATTTATTATTAGGCATGACTGTGGGCATTACAGGCAGGAGCCTCTGCAAGCCCCGCTTCGATGTTCGACTAGCGACTCACAGCAAGAGAAAAAGTGCTTACCACTGCCACAAAATCAAAATACCTCGAATTTACACTAGCCAGCCCACAAAAAAAAGGCAAAAATAGGAAAACCCCTCTGTCCAATGGTCGCAAAAAAATGTTGCCCCTCCCCTGTGAACCAGATTTCTTCCGCCAAGTCCACACCTGGTGTGTTTTCCTTCTCTTCGCCACTTGTATCCTCTTTCTATATCCTTCCCATCCTCACGTAGGACCTCACTCGACTTCTTGTTTCCTCGCAAGAAGACGCACCGAATAGCAAGCAACCTCACGAGTTGCCCCACGACAGGCACCCTGCAGCCATGGCTGACAAACTCACTCGGTACACAACACCTCCCCCACCGTGCCATCCCTACGAAGTCTTGCCTCGATGTTGAACAGCTATAGCCAAGATTCCTCACCGCGTTTTACTACTTGTCGAATGCAAATAGCTGACCTTGTTTTCTTTCCAATATAGTATTGCTATTGTCAATAGCGATAAGGTTTGTGATTTCTCTCTGCCCCCACCGCCTTTCTCAAGGACAGATTGCTAACAGCATTTCCCCTATAGTGCAAACCCAAGGTTCGTCGAATACCCGATTCCCGAAATCACCCCTCGATCAATCCAGCGATACAATAAATTGACACGCGAGTCTTTAGAAATGCCGTCAAGAGTGCAAGAAATCATGCCCCGTCGTGCGAAGCGGCAAGCTCTGCATTGAGGTGTCGCCCGCTTCCCGTGTTGCATTCATCTCTGAGCCTCTTTGCATTGGATGTGGTATCTGCCCCAAGAAATGCCCGTTCGGCGCCATTACCATTATCAACCTACCCACGAATCTCGAGACCCAGGTGACACACCGATACTCGGCCAACAGCTTCAAGCTTCACCGCCTTCCTATGCCCCGACCCGGCAATGTTCTCGGTCTTGTTGGAACCAACGGTATCGGCAAGAGTACTGCTCTCAAGATTCTCAGCGGCAAGCTAAAGCCCAACTTGGGCAGATTCGACAACCCTCCAGACTGGGAGGACGTCATCAAGCATTTTCGTGGATCCGAACTTCAGAGTAAGCTCGCGCACGACCTCTCAAGCTTTTGGGTAGACACCAGTAGGCACCAGCTGACTTCGGGTTTTACTGCCCTCGTCCAGACTATTTCACCAAGCTTCTTGAAGATGATCTCAGGGCCGTCGTCAAGCCTCAGTATGTTGACCAAATTCCCAAGGCCATCAAGGTCCCCGACATGACTGTGGGAGCCCTCCTCAAGTCTCGCTCCACGCTCGACAATTTCGAAGAAGTCTGCAATGTTTTGGGTAAGTCGTTCTTCATTACTGAATACGCCAGTCCGTCCTCTCCCCGTTCAGGACTAATAGTCTACCAGAATTAAATCACATTCTTGACCGTGACATCAAGCTTCTTTCTGGTGGAGAGCTCCAAAGATTTGCTATTGGTACCGTTTGTGTTCAGAAGGCCGACGTGTAAGCACTAACCCGACAGCCTCTATTATCTAACCCCGCTGACCGGTTCTAGTTACATGTTTGACGAGCCGTCCTCCTATCTTGATGTGAAGCAAAGATTGAGTGCTGCCCAGATCATCCGATCACTTCTCCGAACAGACGACTATATTATTGTAGTCGAACACGATCTTTCAGTCCTCGACTATCTTTCAGATTACGTCTGCGTTCTCTATGGTAAACCAGCTATTTACGGTGTGGTGACCCTTCCCCATTCGGTTCGTGAAGGTATCAACATCTTCCTCGACGGTCACATCCCCACTGAGAACCTTCGTTTCCGTGACGAGTCCCTCACCTTCCGTGTCGCTGAAGGCGGTGATGAGTTCTTGGCCGACAAGTCTCGCGCTTTCAACTACCCGTCTATGGTTAAGACATTGGGCAACTTCAAACTCAGCATTGATGCCGGTTCCTTCACGGATTCCGAAATTATCGTCATGATGGGAGAGAACGGAACCGGAAAGACAACCTTCTGTCGTCTTTTAGCCGGCGCGCTCAAGCCCGATGGAAAGGCCGGTGTTCCCGACATGCGAATTAGCATGAAACCCCAAACCATTACACCCAAATTCGAGGGCTCAGTTCGTCAATTGTTCTTCAAGAAGATTAAGGCTGCTTTCCTATCCCCACAGTTCCAGACCGACGTTGTCAAGCCTCTCAAACTCGACGATTTCATCGACCAAGAAGTGAAGAACTTGTCCGGTGGTGAATTGCAGCGAGTTGCCATCGTCCTCGCCCTCGGACTTCCCGCCGATATCTATCTTATCGACGAGCCCTCTGCCTACCTTGATTCCGAACAGCGTATTATTGCTGCACGAGTCATCAAACGTTTCATCATGCACGCAAAGAAGACAGCCTTCATCGTCGAGCATGATTTCATCATGGCTACGTATCTTGCGGACCGAGTCATTGTTTTCGATGGTAAGCCAGGTGTGGACACTCATGCGAACACACCCGAGTCGCTCCTCACCGGCTGCAACACTTTCTTGAAGAATCTCGATGTCACTTTCCGCCGCGACCCTACCAACTACCGCCCCCGAATCAATAAGCACAACTCGCAGCTTGACCAGGAGCAGAAATTAAGTGGCAACTTCGTAAGTTTTGTGGCCATGTATCCCACAATCATGTTAAAGCTCTGAGCTAACCATTCCTTTTCGACTAGTTCTTCTTGGAGGAAGGCCCTAAAACATCTTGAAACTAGTCCTCAAAAAGGGCACTCCAAAAGACACATTTCCTTCTCCTCACGATGCATCGGATCAAGGCGTTCTTGGCGTTCAAAATGCGCACCATGATAAAGGGCGCGGCCACGGTGGCCATGATGGGATTGCATTAGACGGAGACGGAGACAGCAACGCAGACGAACCCGATGGCTAACAAAGGCGACGGCGGCCTTTTTTCCCCTGTTCAAATAAACTGGGCCTCTTCTTCCACGCCGAAACTCGACTAGTTTACGAATCGCTTTCGGTTGTTTCTCCCTACGCTTACTCAGACAACATTTGGATATCATCATCTCCAGCCATCGTCATCTGACTCGGGCTCACACCTGAACAGGCGTGAACAGCTTGTCCTGTGGTAGTATCTGAAAAATGGAACAGGGCGCAAGGGGTGGTAGGAATACGAGCCCTGGTATAAGAACGGGTCAAGTAGGATGGGTCGCCGTCCATTAGTCTCACTCTTCTGCTAGCATGGTGGCATGGCATACTCTGGTTCCTAAGCCATTTTGGAAACTGGATGTTGTCGGCTCACCTCGCACAAGAGTAGTAGAGTACCTGGAGACACGCCATGTTATGTAGCTTTCGCTTGTATTGTACACGAAGCAGCAACATGGCATGCTTTGCTTTATATAACTTTGTTGCACTTGCTGTGAATATAATTTTTGCACTTAATATCACATCACTTTGGTCTCATGGCCAAGAATAACCCTGATGGGCTAAAAGCTTTGGTGATAACTATAATTATTTCTAAAGCAACTAAATTACGAGGCAAAGGGAGGGTGATTATCTCCTGCAGAAGACCTGGAGCAGTGAAGTGAAGTAGAGCGAAATGAAGAAAGAAAGGCCAATGGCAAAAAGCTACAAATTAATAGAATGAAGTTGGGAAGGGTCAGACATACTAATACCCCCCTGGACATGTATCATTCGCTGCACTCATGCTACTCGTGGCAGAGTGATTAATGAATCGGGGGGAAGCAGAGGGGTTCCTGGAATGTTATGTAGGCTGTTTGGGGGTACAAATTGGCTCGAGTGCGGCAAGTCAACATGCAACAAACGGGACATGGCGTGTTCTCTTTTCCTGTACATACTCTTCAAAGCCGTTCCTTGGTAGCAAACACTCGTCGGGCAAGTGTTAATTCTCTTCTATTTCTCCTTCTTCGCTGCCAGAGTGCACACCTGGGTCTTCTTTGGTTTGAACTGGCGGTGTCTTGCCCTTGGCGGGCCGACCTTCAGCTGCCGGGGTGGCAGATGGAGATTTGTCTCGTCTCGCTCTCTATTATGATTGTTAGTTGGACTCTTGATTTGTTTAGCTGAGGAGACGGGGAAGAACGTACCTTTGCATCTCGCTTGTCGTCATCATCTTCAGGCTTCCTTCTGCGGGATGTAGGCCGGTCGTCGCCATAAGGAAGCTCATCAACCGATGCGCCACGATCGGCGCGACGACGATACAATCTTTCGCGTTCGTCTTCCCTCTCTCGGCGGTCTCGTTCGTAATGATTGTCGTCATCTCGACGGTGACGACCGTGACGGTCGTAGTCTCGGTCCCGATCGCGGTCCCGATCTCGCTCTCGATCTCTAGTCCGATCACGTTCACTTGTACGGTCACGTTCACGATCACGCTCGCGGTCTCTTTCCCGGTCACGGTCACGGTCACGATCGCGATCGCGCTCACGGCGAGGGGGTGACGATTGCCGTCGGTCAACCGAAAGGAGGCTCTCCGCCATGGTCGATTTGCGATGGTTTCGCTCGCGTTCTGCAATCGCCTTTCGCCGATCTGCTTCGTATGGATCTACCTCTGGGGTACGGCTTCGCCTGCTAGGTCGGCCGCCATTTCGGTGGGAGCGCTCACCTCTAGATCGATCCCGATCACGGTGGAGGTCCCGGTCAATCGACGCCCCATCACGTCTCCGATGGCGGCTACGATCGGCCTCATCGTCCCTCTCTCGCACGCGGCGTACGTACTTGTCAAAAATGGCCCGTCGGGAATCGTCTGACGTGACGGCTTGGAACTCGCTACTGCGAGAGATACGAGACTTGACCTTATCAAACGAATCGCTTCCCAGAATAGGTGGGTCGAGGTGTTTGAGATACGATTTGAAATTGTCCGCCGCTTTGCGCTGTTGGCGGTCAGAGGACTTATCATCGTCCGTGCGCTTGATTTTCTTGGATTGCAACTACACATGAGGAAAATTAGACAGCGCACTCCCTAAATGTTTAGAGTTGGGGGTCTGGTGCAAAACTTACCCGCTCCAAAATGAACTTGAGAATGTCCGGCTCGATGTTAGCAGTACGACGATCATCCTTGACAACATTCACAAATTCTTCCAATGTGGTCTTTGGGGTGACTTCAAACCGCTTGTCCTATATGGATCGAAGATGTGAGCAGGCTGCAGACACTAGATGAAATACCGTAAAGCTCCAGGGGCCAACTTACATCAAGTACGTCGAGAATGTCATTTCTAGTGCCACGTAGGGCACGCTCGCTATCCTCGACCATATCCCAGAATAGTTCTTGAGGTGTTGAGCCCGCTTGACCAACCATGGCGCGGTATCGCTCGTCTTTCTCGATCAACGGGACGATCTGCTGCCACTTGGTCGTAGCGTTGATCTTTTCAGCATCACGAAGCTCTTTGAGGAGATCTATAAAAGCATCACGATTCTGCCGCTCCCTGCGAAACTTTTTGTTCTTCTGTTCTTGTTTAGAATCATTGAAGGCGCGCTCCAGCGCCTTCATGTGGTTTTGGAAAGCGGTCAAGATATCAAATTTGCCGAGAGCTTTGTATCTCTCGTCATTTTGGAATGGAGGGGTGGAGGATATGATACCTTGAGCATCGGCCCAACGGGTGTACGGCTCCAGATTCAGCTTCGGAAGCAGTTCAATCAGCCCATCCATTGCACTCTTGCGCATAGCGGCCTGTTCTTCCAAGTGCGCCCTCCGGAGATCAGCGACGTAATCCTCAAAGAGCTGTCGGCGCTCATTCTCGTTATCAGTCGATCGAAAAATGGTCTCGCCTTCAATTATTGGCCGTGCTGTCTTCCAACGCGTGTAGTATTTAACCTCAGGGTGACTCTTGAGCATGGTCCCGAAGTCAGTACGAAGCTTGGACAATCTCTCCTTAGCGCGCTCTTTGTCTTGGGCGATCATGTCTTGACAATACTTCTCGAATGCAGTTCTCCTCTCCTTCGGATCTTTAATGGCACGAAAGTGAGGATCCTTGGCGGATGCACGGATTGTCTGCTCCCAGCTCCAATCCGGTTGGACTCCAGAGCGTCGCAAAAGCTTCATGAAAGCCGCTTCGGCATCTTCAGGGGTGGAGAACTCGGGTTCACTCGTAGCGCGTGCAAATTGGGCTCGCATGTCGTTTCCGTAGGCAATCTGACGGTTGTCTCTGTCCCGGTCCCGGTCCCTATCCCGATCCCTTCCCCCATCACGGTCGTGACGTGAGTCGTGTCGTGAGTCGTGGCGTTGGTCGTGGCGTTGGTCGTAACGCTGTTCATGGCGTTGGTCGTGCCCGGGTCCTCCGTAGCCCCCAGCGGGAGTGTGCGGCGTAGAGGTTCTTCTTTCGTTAGAGTGCACAAGCTTAATCAGAGTGGGGGTCGAGCTTACAAGGGGGTATCAGGGGCGCTTCCAATGCCAAGTGCTTGTCGGTAGACATCTGGCATTTCCCAAGAACTCTGCTTAGTTTCAGTATTATACCAATACTTTCGCCCGCCTTCTGCGGTGTACTCCTTCCATGGTTGGTTTGCAAGTGCTCTCTAGAGTGCGCGCGGATCGTTAGCATGCGCCAGGTTGACTAACAGAGGGGACGGTAAGCAATTAACAGACCTCTGCACTCGACATCATTTCTTCCGGCTTGGTCCATTGCGTGACCTTTGTTGACGGATTGTAGTAGTAAATACGACCATCTGCAGTTCGGTGCTCTTGCCAAACCGAAGCGGACTGCGGCTGACCGTAGGGGCCAGGGCCAGGGCCTGCGCCGTTCATGTTCGAGTGTGGCCGACTTCGGAGATCAGAACCGTGAACAGTTTCCAAGCTCAATTTTGTACGATAACAAGATATAAAGTAATGGATTGAATGCAGCGCCGGTGAGTATGCAGCATTGAGGCAAACCTGACCAACGCGTGCCTGGATCTTCGAGAAATTTTGTTGTAAGGATGAGTCAGCATAGCACTCCTGCTACAAAAGTACTTGATGCAGTACAAGCCAGTCGTTGACAGCTGGCCTAGTAATAGAGAACACTCCACCTTAATCTTGAACCATGCATAATGCATACCTGAAGTGCACTGTAAAGGAGTATCGCAGACCGCTGACAATATCACAAAATCCGTTGTCGTCAAATTGCGCACCGCCTCCCATCTGGAACTCGCAGAAATGGCTGTTGCAAGTGTCGCCGAACGGGAGGAATCGCTCTCTCCAGATGAAGAGTTTGTGGAGAGATCGTATCTCTCTTACTTCATCCCAACTGAAACCAAGATCAACCTTGAACAGGCATTCAAGGACCTTGACCCCTCTGAACCAGTTCTAGACTTACTACCGAAGCGGCAGTCCCTTTTTTTCGGTAGGTGGATTTTATGGTTTCTTTTTTCTTCTTGTTTCTTAGTTTTGGATTTCCACTCACTAGTGTCCCAGATGAATCTGCTGAGCTACTCATCATCCTAAGAACACCATGGGTCGACGAGGTAGCCTTGCGCTCGCAGCTAGGGCGCCTCACGATTTCAGTGGAGGCCGCTATCGCCAACAGGCCCGAGTCCGGTCGTGAAACGCCCGGATCTACAGTCTCTAAAGAATTAATATTTTCTGGATCAGTTGAAGATATCGACGACCCATTTATTATCGTCGACGAGGCTGCAGATAGTGAGGGTGATGATTCCGACGACAACAGCCAACATGTTTACGCCATGTGGAAGTTGCCCGTCTTCCTCAGTCGCCCACGATTCAGAGTCCAGAATCCCATGGTTGTATTCACGGCATCAGCCGGCCTTAAGCCTAACCCTTCAGCGACTGGGATGTTGAGTCTAGGGGGGGGCTACTTAAATAGTGGTGTTCCATCAGGCCTCAACCTTCTCGAGTCCTTTTCCTCCGACCCGGGATTAGGTGGAAAGCGACCTCGGCTATCAGCACTCCGCGTGTCGAGCGTTGCACCACTCACAAGCCCCAAAGAGCTCACAAGATCTCTTCGCGCTCAGCCGCGTCTTGCATTGCAAGTCGTGCCGGCGCTTCATACTCGGCTTCGCTTCTCTCGCATGAATTCAATGCCCATCAACAACACCATCATTGCTCTCTTGGAAGTTGATTTCACGCCTTTTCTCGAATGCAATGCTAGCATTGATAGTATTGAGTTGGAGGCTAAGGATACGCATATCGAGCATGCTAGCGCCCTCGCCGGATTGACTCTTCCCCTCACGTGCTCGTCAAGAGATCATGTTACTTTTATCTACCGACTCACCCCCAATGATCCCAACGATGCCGCGAAGAGTCCAGTGCGAGCTCTTGATATCAATGTGCACGCGACCGCGCACATTGAGAAGGATGTTTGTACACCAAAACTCATGATGGCATGGTCAACGCCTCTCGATTTCACTGTCCCTGTCAATCCAGGATTTGGCCCCGCCACTCAACCTATCCAACGAGCCCACAGACCTTCTCAACTCTCCATCGGCGGTGGCGAGTCCTCGCTCCGTGCCCCATCCGTCAGTCGCCCCGACGCCCTCCCATCCCTAGAAGCCGCTACAGCTCGAACCGAAACCACCATACCCGACCTCGGCATCACCATGACATTCTGCGGACCGACGCACCCTGTTCATCCAGGCGACACATTCCTCTGGACAATCAACGTGGTCAACCGCACAACCGACAAATCATCCACCTCGCACCCCCGCAAACTCGCCCTCCATCCAATTCTCAAACGCCGCCGCAACGACCTACGGATCATGCGTCCGCCTTCCACAAGCGGTGGCCCCAAACATGGACCCGACGGCCGCAGGATCGCCGACGCAGTCCTCGAAGACAATATCGTCCATGCCATGCAACGCAGTTCCCTCGTCGACTCTACGGATATCGCCTGTCTCAGTCCCGATACTCGAATCGGGCCCCTCGCCCCTGGAGCTTGCTATGTGGCCGAACTTAAGTTCTTGGCTCTCCGAGAGGGCATCTTGGACATTGATGCGGTCCGCGTTGTTGATGTTGGGTCCCAGGAACACGTTGATGTTCGGGACCTGCCAACCATCATTGTGGAAAAAGGTGCACAATAAAACTATCGAGATACCATCTTCCAACTTTGATGTGCGATCCGATACTGACAGTCCTTCTATTCATGTCATGTATGGGCAAAATATAAACCTTCATGTTGATGTTCGCACCCACCCCCTGCTGTGGCACCGGCTTTGGGGTTTCAACCAATTCAAGCCTAATCATCTTTACGTGCAAAAAGATCGAAACGCAAGTTTCAAGTCCCGTCGGTTTTTATGAGCGAGCATTTGCAATGTTATATCAAACCAAGCTAGACGTATGCAAATATATTCATAACCTATTGCGATGGGTTTAAAATAGTTCAGGATGCGTCTACACATTACCTTCCCTATGAAAAGCATGCGTAAGTCTCATTCCAGTATACTAGAGACCAACAAAACGCCTATTTGATGCAATCCGTTTCATTCGTGACATCATTAAAAATCATCGTCATCCCATCCTAACCTTTCAAATATAGATACTTTTGGTTTAGGTAATGCCGGGGATTCTACGTTCCGCTCTGCGGAAGCCTCTGCAATAGGACGAGCTTTCACTGGCGTAGCGAACATGTCTCGCCCTGCAATGGTAGAAAATTTAGCCACACGGACAGGGCTACCGAGTTTGAGAGAGCTTGTCCGTTTCATCATCAGGGGAGACGAAGCCGGAATGGCCAATTCATCCGGGTTCGGCATCGATGTTCGGCCTTGGTTTCGAGAAGGGGTGGCCGCGACAATATACGCCGCCTTCGAGGGTGTTGCAGCGGCGAGCATTCCATCCCCATTTCTGGCTCGGGGTGCGGTAGACGGAATAAGAGATTGGGAGGAAGAGGGAGCGTTGTCAAAGGTAAGCCTTGGGGGGGAAATCACGGGGTTGTGTCGTTGGGGTTCTGCGGCTAGCGCATCACGGAAGCGATTGGTGGCCGGCGTGGCCTTGACTTGGATCATTGGGCTGGGGGCCACTCGGACTGGTTTCTTTGACTCTGTGACCATGTTAGAATATATTTCCAAGTAGAGTGTCAAAGACTACTTACTGCGTAGCTGAGAGAGGCCTCCGGATGCTCGTCGCTCGGCAGCCTCCATAACAGATCGCCCAGCAAGAACACGGTTCGGTTTTCTAAGCGCAGAGATTGCATCTTGGAGTTCAGCGTCCACGGCAGCCTGTTTCAGAGCCTTTAGATCGTCTACAGTAGCAATACTATTGCTACGCGACAAAACTCTTTGGTTTGAACTACGAGATTGTAGCAGGCTTGAATTGGCAGCGGTAGGGATACCCTTGAGAGATACTGGCTCGCTAACCTCCCTTTTCAGTCCCGGGATTACCGAGGCGGTAGCGGACCGCAGGGCAGCAATTGCTTGGCTTGGACCCCGTGAGACACTTCGTCGTGATTGTTCCTTGGACAATACCCTCTGGAGGGTTCTTTGGGGCCGCCCCGGAGCAATACGTCGTGCAGCGACAGCACCTGGTTTCTGCTGTTTGCTGACGGGGTCCGGCTTTTTGGCCTTGGGCGGCGAATGCGACACGGGACCACCTAGCTTTCGGTTGATGGAATCGCAAATCTCAGGGAGGCGCGCCGCAAAACTATTCATCCAAATGGTAAGCAAACGGAGACAAAAGCATAACTTGATGCCGAACAAGTATGACCTACAATGGTACAATAACGTCAATGCAAAAGTCCCTGAGCAGTTCGGAGGTAGTTCGCTGTGCTTCGACCTCATCAAGCCGGTGAGCTGAGACTTGAGAGTCTTCCAGAAGTCGTTGTTCGTCCGAGGCAGTCGACTGCCAGATGCATAGTCGGTCGGCATGCATTTCCACCAAAGTTGGGAGATCTTGCCGATTCTTTTTCTTTTTATCTTGCTCGCCTTCGACGCTGGGCATCATGCCGGGTAGTAGGTCATCGCCTGGCTTATCCCTCACGGCGAGTGGTTCAAGAGCAAGGATTTCGAGGATGAGAATAAGCTGCAGTTGCGTTTCTCGTGTTCTCAACAGATTTATGTGTGATTTAATTTGGGGGTCCGGGATACCAGCCTGATCTTCCTGAAGTTCAGGTTTGTTAGAAGACCACCATTGTCGTACGAGAGAGCCCTCGTTGGGATAAAGTCCATCGCGGCCAATTTTCATTTTTCTTTTTCTCTTTTTTGATTTTCCTTCATCGGAAGACTCGACCCTAGTCTTCATTTCGGCAATCATGTTGGGGATAGTCTCTCGAAACTTCTTGTCCATCTGTGCCGTTGTCATCACAAGGCTCTTCAAAAAATCGACGAGATCACAGATGTTCAGGTTTGAGTCGATATCAAGATTGAAGGCGGCTCGAGCACGCGAGAGGGGACCCTTCGCGAAATATGCCAACGAGCCCTATATACAACGTTAGAGGTTGGCTCAATCCAAAAGATGAGGTTGTCGAAACCTACCATTGACTGATACAGTGCCTCCGAGTACTGGTTCCTTAAGTTTTCAAACATGCCGTGTGAAGTTATCGGTGTCGGGGCCTCAATTTCATCAGCCTTCTTTGGAGGTTCGGCCGGCAGCAGCTGTTGGTTATCATGGGCTTTTTCAGCAGGGGTGGGCAACTGTGGCAGGTCCGAAGTATCGGGCGAGGGGGCTCCAGCGTCACCTTCCAACGCAATGCTTGACAGAGATTGTGTCCTGCCCTTCCTCCGTACAACAGACTGCAGTGCTTCTATCGCGGTTCGCTTTTCTTTGTTTGCCTTGTGAAGAGCCGGGGTAGTCAAGGGCTGCGGTACCTCTTTCTCAACAATGGAACCGGGGCGAGGTATCGAATTCAAAAGCTTCTTAGCCGTAAGCGTGGCATAATTTTCAAGTTTCCAAATATCGGCCCAAGCGCCGAGCTTACACACGGTACATGTGGAGGAATCAGAGAGCTCTATTGCGTAGAATGCACCAGATTTTTCCATGCGGGCAATCAAAAGCTGGGGTAAATTCCCCCTACGGCGTTCGAGTTCCAGAATCTTTATTCGTGACTCGTACAAGCGGCTGGAGGGAAGGTCACCATTGGGGCATGAAAGGTCCAAATATGAGAGCGGTACGTGTTCTCGCGGCAAAATCATGGCGGGCATGAGAGTATACGGTTTCGCGAGAGGTTTCGCCGGGAAGGGCTACATATATCAACCACGCCGTCAGTGAACGAGCAACCAACAAAAAAATACCAAATGTATGCAATACGTACCTTGACGACAACCGGGGTCTCAAGGAGACCATCCATGGGGTTGCCATCTCGTTTCCTCTTTCGCGATGTGCCGACTGTGGCATTAGCACGCAGATTATCATCAGAACGAAGAGGAGCAAGAGCAGGACTGCGCGACGCGTTGGTAGGTAAAGGGGGAGAGTTCATCGCCGGGCGTGAGAAGAATCTCCGAGAGAAATAAAGAGTTACATATGATATATAGTATTGTGATGACTGCAATATGAATAATTGGCAGTTACACGGCAATCCTTGTTCATTGGTCTAGCACAAGATAGCCGGCAATAGGGATTGGGGTGTGTGTCGTTTCAATCAAAAAATACTCTGTACTACACGCGACCAAAGACGCGTCAAGCCACAAGCTACTTCATAAAGGTGGGGGGCATTTGGTGAAAAAAGAAGCTCCACTTCACATTGTGGCTTATTCTGTGGATGGTGAATTTGGCGACACCTCGATTCAAATGTTCAATTAAACATTTATTCGCCAAACCTCAGAAGCCCCGATGGCCACAACCACGATGCTTTTTCGAACTACACCCCTCCGAAGGCTGATTTGCCAGCGCCAGAACTTGGTTCGTGTTTCGAATCAAAGGCGATGGGCACAGGTCCACGATGTTCGATTTCTATCGACGGCGCAAAACCCCTCGTCCATTGTCGAGAGATATAAGGAGAAGCTTGACCAAAAGGCCAAGCAGGAAGGACACAAGAGCATCGAGGAGTTAAAACAGGCGTATTTGGGCAAGATTGCCGAAGTGCGCCAACAAGACGCCGTGCAACCCCCCTCGGCCCCAGCTGCCCCTACATCGAAGACCGACGAACAAAGCACTCCAACACAAAAGACTTCACAAAAGGCTTCGCCGAAGTCTAGTTCCAGTTCCACCGGTGTAAAGCCGCTTTCTTCTATTCTTGACCTCGACAAGGTCCGCTCACTTCCCGATCGAGAGCTCTCTGCCATCTGGCGGCTACGACACTCGGAAATTCCCCAATCACTCTGCGCCCTGATACCAGCGGAAACATACAATGCGATGGCAGCCGCGGCGCAAACGGCACCCCAATTTGTGTTGCCTGTACCACACCCCGAGCAGGGGGCGGAAATTCACTTCTTACAGTGGACATTCGACGCCGCTACCAACACCAGCACGGTCCTCTTCACCCAATTGGCCGACTACAAGACTCGAGGCGAATTCGCGCAACCGCACACCACCATTACGCACTACACAGACTTGGCCGACGAACGAGGCTTGGTGCTCATGCAAGGCCAGGTCATGGAAGGACGCGGAACAAAGGTTGAAGATGCCCAGTTTCTCCTCATGTGCCTCCAGAAATTCTACGGTGGCTGGCTGAATGCAGGAGCTGAGCGAAGCAATGGGCCCAGAGAGCTTTTGGAGTGGTTTTCAAAAGGTGATGCAAGGTTTAGTCTCGAAAAGTTGATAGATGAGACAGAAAGACTGGTCTAAATGCTTGTAGACTAGCCACGGGACAATGGCACCTGCTGGTGTGGCATTAATATGCAATGGGGCCGATAGAATGTAATATACCACTAGCGATGAATAGAAAAACTGTACTCCGTACTCCATACTCCGTACAGAAACTTGAGAAGTTCACTTCTATCCCTTGTTCTGTAGTACTTTCGGGCAATTTTCTAATTTTTCCCCCCCCAACAAGACAAGCCGAAAGTGATGTATTGGTCTCGCATGTGGGAAAAAACGAGTGTGCAAAGTTTTCCGTACTGTAGTAAGTACTACAAACCAGGTTAAACCATGGAAGAGCCGGGAACAAATGATGATGCGGACAGTGTCCGCGAGCACAGCTAACAAGACTCGAATATTCCGCCGGATAAAGAATTTGGACTGGCTGTCTACAAGTACTCCGTACAAGGAGTATTATGTAATACTCCGTCAAGGTACCAGGCCAAGCGACCAATACGGGAGATTTCTTGAGAGAAGGATCAGCTTAGTAACCGAGCAGAATCCAAACGCTGATTGGTCAACATGCTTGAATCCACCTCCAGACTGTCCTATGTGGGGTTGCCGCGGTTCATAATACGGAGTAGCAGTAAATCATGGGGTAGCTTGGGCCTTTCCCCACACTCGCGGTTGTCGCCGGTTTATCTTGAATGGAAGCTTCCCCAAAAGCCAAGCGCCAGCCTCAGGATTTACTACCCCTCAATACCCCGTGCTCTGTACTCCGTATTACTCCGTACTCTACTCTCCATTCCAGTTCCTGTGCTATTGTTCCAACGTATCGGAAAACACCCAGCTCTTGTTTTATTTTTCCGCCCTCTATCATTGCTGATCTATCTTCCAATCATCGTTCATTGACAGTCTCAACGCTCAACGCCCCCCGCCTCGCCAATTCTCAGCACGATGCCTCACAAATCGCCCTTTCCGCCTGTGGACATTCCGGAGCAAGACCTCTACTCCTTCATTTGCAAGCGCCAAAATCGACCCTTTTCTGAAGACCACGGTAAAGAAACCACTTGTTCCACATATATCAATATCAGTGCTTCCCCACTGACCTCACAGAACTCTACGTGGACGGCGAAACCAAGCGCTCCTTCACCTTTGCGCAGATCCGCGACGACGCGGCGAAATTCGGCAAGGCCCTCAAGAGCTCTTGGGGATGGAAGAAGAACGATGTCATTGGAATTTTCTCGCCCAATAACATCGAAACCCCTGTCGTGATTTTCGGCGCCCATTGGGCTGGTGGTGTCGTGTCACCGGCCAACCCGACGTACACAGCCGATGAGTTGGCCATACAACTCCGAGATTCTTCTGCTAAGGCCTTGATCACGCACAAGGCCGTCCTGAATGTCGCCCTCCAAGCTGCTGCCAAGGTTGGCCTTCCCGAGAACCGCATTGTGCTGTTGGGCGATGCTCGCGACGAAACTGGCCGTTTCAAGCACTGGACTGAGATCCCAGTTTCCGGTGTCTTGCCAACTCGGCAAACCACAGTCAATCCCAAAACCGACCTAGCATTCGTTGTGTACAGCTCCGTTAGTACAACCCTTCTCACCGCGTGGTTAGGGTTCGTGTACCCGAAAGCGGGACTCGGATAGTGACGGCGTGTGATATCCTGGAATGCTTACACATTTCTTCTCTATAGGGTACGACCGGACTTCCCAAGGGCGTGAAGCTCACTCACTACAATATCGTTGCCAACATCTGTCAGCTTCAAAGGTTCGATGTCAAGGCTTTTGATCCTCTTATGGACGCCCAGGTGGGTGTTCTGCCCTTCTACCACATTTATGTAAGGAGCCCTGACCAAAATACTTCAATTCCCCCCCAAAAATGGGTGCTCTGTCTGACATACCTTTTTTTCTCGTCAACAGGGTCTCGTAGTAGTCCTGATGGTGGCCACGTTTGTCGGTCTCAAGACGGTCGTCATGGCCAAGTTCGATCTCGAGAAGATGTGCAAGCTTGTCCAGGAGTACAAAATTTCAGTCCTGTTTGTCCCGCCGCCGATTGTTCTTGCCCTCGCCAAGCATCCGCTGATCGACTCGTACGATTTGTCTTCGATCCGATTTATCAACTCGGGAGCTGCGCCTTTGACAAAGGAGCTCGTCGACGGGGTCTGGAACCGGCTGCACATAGGCGTCAAGCAGGGTTACGGAATGTCCGAGGCCAGCCCTGTGACGCACAACCAAGTGTTTGATGAATTTGCCAAATATGTTGGTTCCGTCGGTAGACTCATCCCCAACATGGAGGCCAAGATCATGGGCGAGGATGGAAAGGAGGTGCCAGACGGCGAGGTAAGCAGCTTCCCAAGTAAAGTGTCTGGACACAATCACCAGCTATGCTTGGCTTGTACTAATGTGGAATGGGATCTCAGGTTGGCGAACTACTCGTCAAGGGTCCTAACGTCTTCTCGGGATATCTCAACCGACCAGAGCTAGACAAGGATACTTTTGATGAGGACGGTTTCTACCGCACTGGCGATGTAGCATACATGGACCCCAAGGGCAATTACTACATTACAGACCGTGTCAAGGAGCTCATCAAATACAGTGAGTCGGCCCACTTCCTGTCCTTCCATCTACCGATAACTAACCCATCACCTCGCAGACGGCTTCCAAGTCCCCCCCGCCGAACTCGAAGGAGTTCTCCTCGGTCGGGACGACATCGTGGACGTTTGCGTAGTCGGAATCTGGGACAACGAGCGACAAACGGAAGTCCCGCGCGCGTATGTCGTCCTAAAGCCCGGCGTCAAAGGCGACGAGACGATCGCCAAGGATATTGCGGAATGGCTCTCGCAAAGGGTAGCGCCGCATAAGCGACTCCGTGGCGGCGTGAGGTTCATTGACACGATTCCCAAGTCTGCTGCTGGAAAGATACTCCGACGGCTTCTCAAGGACGCGATTAAGAAGGAGGAAGCACAACTCAAGGCGAAGCTTTAGATCTAGGCTGGCTATCAATTCTCGTTTGGAAATTTCGGCATCGTTTTCTTGTATAACAGCGGTGTGGAAGCGCGGCATGGCACTTTGACATTGTCATATTTCTGGTAGGATATGAGAAGAGTATTTAGCATATTTTTTTTTTCTGTTTCTTTTTTTTCTTTCCATCTACATCCATTTCAATACAACTACATAGGCTCGTGTGAATCTTTCCACAATTGCCCTTCGGACTCTTCCTCACCCATCTTCCGGAGCCCTTTACCGGCACGACACGAATGGAATACCGGAGGCAGCCAACCCCTCCTGCCCTCCTGATCGATTTGTCATTATTTCCATTCTGGAAGGAACAGGAAACGCATAACGGCTACGCAACGTGGAAACACAAAGTCACGAAAAACAAGACTCGAAACACTCAAAAGATATTCCGCGGCTTCCGCCAGAAAAGATGCAATGCTCAGTCATCGCGGCGAATCGTTTGCACTATTTCGAAACGACAGGTGTGTGAACTTGCGCAACGGGCGTATAGCGGGCGTATAGCGGACGTATCGGCATGAAATTCACTGTGATACTGTGAAGAGATCTAGATCACAAGCTCTTCTATATACTGCGTTATTTTCTGCCATGTGAAACTCGGCTCCGGATTGCCATCTCACTGGTAGAGAACGATAAACTTTCATTACTGGTTCTAATTATATGGGAGAATAACACATTGCTCCAATGTGCTTGTGGTGCACTTCAAAAGTTCGGTTACGAATAAGAAGTCTTGTAAGACGGAAAACAAAACGTCTCTTGATTTACACACGACTCTCTTGGTGGCCTTTACGTTTCAGCGACGATTGCATGCATGCCAAATACGTGAGCCATTTGATGCTCGGTCTAGACGGTAGGCCACCACCCTTTGCGTAGCCCTTCGTGGGGCGTGAGACTTCGTGGATCCATCCTCGAAAGGTCCGGTATCCGGCACAATGTGTGTTTCCAAGGGCTATTAGGTGACGAAATTTTACCTGGCCAGCTGGTCTACTTGAATCTTGCGCGCGTCATTTCGCTGGTTTGGTCTTGGTTTCATCACACACGTCTGCATAGGAGGCGGGGAGTGGCTGTGGCTGTCGGTGTGGGAGAGCAAGCGGCATCCTTGAGCCCGGAACCAACTTTGATGGAATTGGCGGTGTTGCGGTGTCGTTTTACCTTTCGGTGGCTATTATTATTATCTGCTTGGCGTGGCCCGGAACGATTATTGGGTATTGGTGTTCTCTCTCTATGACTGCCTTGGGCTTTTTAACCCTCCATTTGGCCATGTTGTGTCCAGTTATCAAAGGTTGGGCATCATTTTTTTTCCCCTCGCCATATTATCATTATCATGCCCTTTACATATTGTGAAACAGCGACGCCTGGTCCAGAACGCCCGGACGCAAGTCGAGCTGAGCTGAAGAAAGGCGTATTACAAGTACCAAATAGCCCTTTCCCACAAGACTGGAAACTCTGGTTCGTGGTTCCGTTGGCAAGCCAAGCCCAGATTCAGCCATTCGCCGGGTCGCATCCATTGGTGGAGGGTTTTTTTTTTTTTTTTCTTTTTTTTTTTTCCCACTGTTCCTTTCTTTTCCGGGGGCTTTTGCGCTCGCAGCGCACCAAACATTGCATTTTTTCCCCCCCCAATGGTGGCCTGTGACCCCTGCGAAACTTGATCTTGGTCAAGGGCAGGACCATGCGTCCGACCATTGCTGACCGGGATCCCGATAATTTTCGGCAGGGTTACCTGGTGGTTTGCCAACGAGATGAATGATCTATGATCTACTGATGTTCGTTGCGGTGGGCTCCATGCTATTGCGTTATTTGGCATTTGTGGGTGCAGAGAACCACCTGTTACCTTTTCCGAACATGGTTGTTTTCTGGTTCTTATGCGGAGATGCATGCAAAGTAGTCGGGTTCGAGGGAGGAGACGGGAAGCGGGAAGCGTGAAGCGGGAAGCGAGAAGAGAGGAGGGCATAGGAAGTGCAAATGAGATGGAGTCTGGACAAACGTCCCGTTGCCGTGTCTCCTGGAGAGAGGGCTGGGGCTGGGGCTGGGCTGGGCTGCTGCACCAAGTTTTGACTTTTGACGATAGTCAAAGTTGGTCTCTGTCTAGTCTACGGAGTAATCATAGCCTCATCACCAGAACGTACCCCGTATGAAGCCACTTACAGGCAAGTCTCTCATCCAAAAGTGCCATGTCCAACTCGAATTTGGTTTACAAATACATGTACAATTTCCTCGGTACAACACAAGTCGCCAACCCCTCCCATCACATCCTCTATAATTGCTTCTTCTTGTCCCACAATCCCGCCCTCCCCAATGCTCAATGCTCCCAATGATCCCAATGCACCTTTGAAGGAGGGGGCGTAGAAGCTAAAGCTATCGAACTCGGTCTGCATGTCTTTGATTTAGTGTCCTCGCCGTGCAGCTCCCGACAGGTCACGAGGCTCAAAGAAAAGGGGTTGAGTGGCGGTGATGCGCATTGGCGATCCCTCTTTTATTTTTTTTTTACCTCGCAGGGCGGCTCCGAGCGGAGGGGCTCGGTGCAATCTAATACGTGTACGGAGTACTCCGTACGCTTCTTTTGGTCGTGATAAGCTCATGGGACCTTGCCTGGGGATTTACGGGCGATTGCGTCGCGGGAAGGTACAGGCATCGACGTACAGTATGCAGATGCAGCGTTCAAGTATGCCAAGGGTCCGTAGGTGTATTTGTTTCCGCGCCCTTTTGTTGCTATCATGATGAAAGTTCTTCGTGTCGGAAGTCGGAAGAGCTGGGACAAAGATTCATGTCAAGTTGAAAAGTTGAAACAATGAGATGGCATCGCATTCACCCCCCTCATGGCAGAGGTAATAAAGGATCTTCAAAGACCGAGACACTTTTTTTTTTTTCATTTTTTTTTCATCCCACGATTCATGCGGCACGACTCCTATGCATGAAGGGGGCAGGATCTCTTTCCTCTCCGTCTCTTTCCAGCTGAGAAATCGAGGGTGTGAAGAAGGCATCTAGTCGGCATGTTGCCAGAGGGCAAGGCGACATCTTCGTACACACAGTTCTTGCCAGCCGTGTATGCAGCGTTATTTGGACCGAGAACACTTCTTATGCCATGGGACGGGATGAAAGCCCTTCAGGGTTCTGTCCGCCTTGTCCTCTTTTTCCCAGCCCGTCCCATTGTCCCATTGAAGACGGCATATCTTGCATTGCCGCACCGTCCCAATCGTCTACACACGCATTTTTTATTTTATGTTTATACCATTGATCCCGTTGATCATGGCCGCTGCATGATTGTCTTTATACGAATGTCCCTTTGATTTAAATATTGTGTGCTGATCTCGGGTATTAATAATATAATAGTATTTGGTAGAGAGGCGACACAAGTTAACTTCCACTTGCATATGGAAAGAGTTGGCCTCTTGGATAGATGGCTTTCTAACATTTTCAGTTACTACTCGAAAGCGAGACAATGGCCAGGCCAGCCATTGCAGAACGAGGTAGATGTGCATTTTCGTGTGGTGTGTGAACAGGCGCACGGGGCTGATGAAGATGAATGCAAATGGTGAACAGAAGCAATTCAGAAGCAATACGGAGCACGGTGTACAGAGTACGTAAACAGCATGTACGTAGTACATAGCACTATGGAGTAGCTAGTACTCCGTACGTACTACAATATGCAATGTAGCCATGTACGGAGTAGTTTACTTAGCTCAGACTCTTGCCAGGCTTCCCCAACAAAGTGCGTACGTACGTACGTACTTGCACGGAGTACTTGTACGTCCAGCCAGTGAGAAGCAGGCTATCCGTCATCGCAAGCCAGGCTGGCCAAGCCCAGCCCCCAAAACTGACAGGCATATGCCAGTCTTCCACCGACAACCGAGAGTTCTTCACTTGACGGGAAGCCATTCACCATTCACCATTCACCATTCAGACAGGGAAGAGCAGCCAGGGGAGTCCTAGAAAGTAGTCTTATCTTGAACCGAGTACAAGTATTTAGGCCGTCTGTCTGTCTGTCTGTCTGTCTTCTGTCTGTCTGTCTGTCCAAAGCAAAGCCACCTTGAAACCCCTAGTAAGGGTCCCACGCAGCTAACAAGAACACTCAAGAACGCCCGTAGCCCATTACGGAGTACTTGTACACACCCCGAAAGAGCGGTGAAAGGGCGCGAGACTTACTTTTCCTCTCTCTCTTCTACAGAGTACGTACTACAGAGTAGTTTAATAGCGTGCAGATGGAACAAGAAGAGAGGGGTAAAATATGCATGTCTTTTGCTTGCCCTTTGCTTTGTTCGCTGCATGGGCGGCGCTAGGACTGTTCAGGGTCTAGCGAGATCGAGAAGACAGAGGCCTACAGGCCAGCCATGGCATGGTTCAGGGGTACTAGTTTACTACCTTGAGGGTTGTCCACCATCCCCACCAGCGCTAAATTCAGGAACACAGGGGGGTATTTACAACTGCACTGCTGGGCTCTGTACTAAAATACACGTAAACTACGGAGTAATACTCCGTAATAGTTTAGAACAATCAGAGGGGTGGGGTCGTGGTATCGCGGGAAGGGCTTGGTGTTTTGTGAATCGCCAGCGATGGGTTAGACCTGTATTTCTTCGACTCAGAGCCCTGGAGTCGTACATGGTCCATTCAGGTATTCAGACAACACTGTCCTCGATGCAAAGTGAAAAAAAAACACTCGGAAGAGAGCAACAGTAACTCTTTTATTTATTTATTTAAAAGACCATACTTGTAGTAGATGCACGGTCTACAATGGCTGGCCTGGCCCCCTCTGCGCCCAAAGACCATCGCCTACCCCCATTGTCCCTAACCGATGCAACCGAGAAGCTACTAATACTACTTCGTAGGCTTGCGGGAGGCTGGGTCGATCTTCTTACTCCGTCGAGTGGTCACGTTGCCCCCGCCTTCTTCTCGCACCTGAGGCCAAGTGAGTTGATAACAAGAAGAGGCATAAATTAACCCGTGTTTACGGAGCGCCCAAGTGTTAGAGAGCCTGCTTCTTCTAGCCGTGAAAAGCGGGGGGTGCGAGGGAAAGAAGGAAGAGGAGGCTCTTTCGTGATATGTAAACTACAAGCACTCCGTACCAGGCCAAAAGTTTTGTGAAGCTCAGCTTGACAGGGATGAAGTGGATACGGGCGGTGAGGGGGGGACCAAGTTGTTTAAGATGTCATTCCGCAAGACAGCACAATTGCGACATAGTTCCCCTCGAGGCAAAGACTGTCTTGACGTTGCGGAGCGACATTGCAGAGGACCAACGCAAATTTGGTGGTATGGGTGGGCATGGAATAGAGCTCGATGGTGAAGAATCCCACCTTGCAGACCTGCCTTTCGCCTCGAAACAAAAATAATACTCCGTAGGTCTATCAACCTTGGGGGGGGCACTCGTCATTTCTCACTGTGACATGGCAGGGATTCAAGCCCGCCTCCTCCAACACCCTGACTGCATTTGGCTGGCCTGGCTGGCCTGGCCAAACATGGTTAAATTGAGAAAAAGAGGGCTAAAAATCCAGGGTCTAATAACTAAACTATTACTCTGCAGAGATGTTAGTTATAAATGGCGAACGCTTGGTCAGGCTCGCAATGTTGTGTTGTTATCCGTTCATACGGAGCATGGTCTGTTCTGGGATCAAGGATGGCGTCAGGATCCCTTCAACTTTGAGAACAGACCCTTCCGCTTTACCAAAGACGAAGCCTCACCGGAAAGAAACTAGTATCTCGAGTGAAGGGCTAGAGGACGGACGATGCGGGGACAACCGCATACAGAGTAAGAGTATTAGCTGAGAGAGAGTGGTCAGAGTGGTCATCCTTCCCTCGCTGCATGCATCGCATACAAGTAAACATTGGTCATCCGTTGAAGCCACTGCATCCCTTCAACCCTTCAAGGCGGTGGGCTCACACTTCAATGTCAACACTAGCTATTTCTTGCTACTTTGTATGCATGCGTACCTCCATTCTCCGCGCCTCCTCTTTCTCCTCGCTAAAGAAACCGTGTTCTACAGATCAAGCGAAATACCCCATTGGGCGCCTCCATTGTAAACGGGATAGCGCGGCGTAGCATGCCCGCAGGTGGGATGCACGGGTGGAGAATTGACTATGGAATGGAAATCATTACAAGTCGTTTACTTGTACGAATGAGCCACGTCCAAGTCTGGCGGCAGCGGTTCGCGGAGGGGGGGCGATGCTTAGAAAACATGTTTTTTTTTTGGTGTTGTTTTTTTTACATGGGAGTTGAGAAGACTCCCCGTACGGAATACAACATGACTGCGTCGTGCAACTCGCGTAAGATGAGCGGAGAATAAAAAGAACGGTGTGTTTGGGACTGACTAACAGCTACTTGTACTTCTGTTCATACGGAGCATTGACTCCTCTCAAACCGAACCTTCACCCTCCTCGACAACCAGCTTCGTAATCCGCGCACTATCGCGTCATCGTTGTAATAGCACCTATATGGCAGCAGACAAAACGAAAAAAAAAAAAAAAAAACCGCCCGATAATAAACACAAAAAGTCTCACGATTCAAAAAGTCAATACTCCGTGAGGTCTGGAATATTCGCCAGACATCAAAGTTCCACCCACCCTTTATGTCGTCTTCAATGTTCCCCCACCTAACAAGGCCCAGCCTGGCCTGGCCACTAAAAAAAAACCCGCTATCCACTATAATTCACCCCGCACAAGTGCTAAAAGGCAACCCAGTGGCCAGGCCGCTTCGCCCGACCCCTCGATATCTTTTAGGGGTTTGCAGAGTTTGGCTAGGCTTAAAGTGGTTTAAATGACCAGCCACCTACTCCGTACGAAGGAGCTTTCAGTTTCGATTGTCAAGATAGGGGAGCGGAGACTTTGAATCGAACTGTGGACTTACTCCGTATTTACTGTTTCTCTGGCACCATGTATTTTTAATCTAGGTTAGGTTAGTGGGATGTTATCTTGACGAAAGGAGTGATTGATATGATACAAAGGATACGGAAGTACGGAGTACACGTGGATCAGATACGATGCAAGACGTTGAGATCGTAGCAGAAGGAAATAACGACCGCAACGAGATAGTGAATGCCCCTCTTCTTCTCCGCTCCCTTGCAAAAAAAAAAGGCAATGAATGCACAAGTGCTCCGTAGAAACATCTGTCGATCAAGACCGAAATGATAAGGCCTGATACTTGTAGTTTAACAGTTCAAGAATACGAGATCGTCAAATTACCGAGTAGTGTGTGGTTATCCAGCCAACCTCTGGAGCGTAACTTGACAGTCCGGGATTTTCGGCAATGCAAAAAGCCCAGGCACCATCACAATGTGACGAGCTTTTTTGCAAGGACACCACGCGGAATATTCTCAACCGGGCGTGGAAGCGACTTGGGTCGTATTGACCCTTTCCGTTTCCCCTCTTCCGTGCCATGTGTCTTGTCTTTCAGTTGCGTAACTAATTTCCCCATCCATTATATCCTATCACGGTTGATGAGAGTACAAGCATTCGATTTGTCCTGTGTAAAACCAGGGAGGGTTGAAGCATGCGCATGCATGCCCTGCCAGTTGTTCAACAGCCAAGGAGAAGGAGTGCACGGTGCGCCTATCTGCAGGGTAAGCTCAAACACAACATCTTTTTCCCTCCAGCCTATCAAGAGGGTTAAACCCTCTCTTCAAGTACGGAGTAATTGTAAAATCTTTTTGAAATTCTCGACACCCGGTTTTGGATTTTGGAACCATGGGTTCGTAAGTTTTTAATTGGACCACGAGACAGGGCGATCTGGGTGCCCAATACTGACGTGGTCTTACAAGTACTCGGCCGTGAACACCAAGGTGTCGATTGGACAGACAGATATGATGCCGTGGACAGAGCTCGAACTAGTGCTCCGTTCCCGCATTTTGCCCGCTGCGCTGCAGCAACAACAAAAGTACAAGTCCGTTTCATCAGGTGGGGGGAAGAGCTTAGGGTCGACGAGAAAACATGATTTTCTCGTCTTCAATGCGCTTGTATCGGAGATTATTTTATGGTAATGCCATTCTCTACGCGACCCAACTAGTTTTAAAAATCATGTACAAGTAAAACGCTGGGTGTTCTTTGTTAGTTTTAGGAGCGCGGGGGGCAACACCATCTGTTGCAGCTGTTCGGGCCCGCAGATTTTTTTTTTCTCTTATTTATCCCGTTCAAGAAACCTGGATTCTAAATGTCTGGGTTTCCGTGCACACAGGGATGCCTCGAACCCAGGTACGGAGTATTATTCTAAAGTTGGCGAGGGTGGGGGCAAAAGAACAGAGACTCACGAGTCCTGGTCCGAGTTCTCTGGGCATGCGAGGATATCTAACGAGTTTGGTGATAATGAAGGAAAATCTGGATTCCAAGCACAGCATTCCTTTTTCTCCGACGAGTTTAGGCATTCTTGCCATGAGCCGAGCCCTGACTGAGATGGGAGTCATCTTCCGGCTTTATCTGATTGGAGGGTGGTGTCCATCTGTCAATCAGGACTTGGCCTTTGATTAAGCTAGATTATGGCGATCCGCGTGGCCTGGTCTCGAGAAAGAAAGAGGCTGGTCCGAAAAGGCATCGTCATTCGCAGCTCATAAAAAGCAAAATGCCATCATTGAATGGAATCCACCACACTTTTTCGGCTTTCTTTTCTTCATCGGGTGCGAGGGGCAGTTTCCCACCACCCTCCGCCTCTACAAGTAGTTTACGTCCTTTTATTTCATTTTTCTCACCCCCCGTGGACAGATAGCGTAGCGGGAGGGGGAATCAGTGCATTGGGGAGGGGGTTAATCGCCGGGTCCAGTCCCTTGCTTCGATAGAGTGCTTCTTTTTTCCTATCAGAAGCAGAGTCCCATCGCACACTGCAGGTCCCGGTAACTCTTTAACCCTTTTGGGGAAGCCTCTAACCGAAAGTCTTCTCGAGGCTCGTTCGCACCCCCTCTTTCCCCCTCCTCCATTCACGCAAGCCTGCATTATTGGTGTAAACTACTCCGTACTCCGTACTGTAAGACTCGGACGCGGACGGGAAGGACGAATGTACCCTGTCTCTACAAGTACGGAGTAGCTTCTTTCGAGGGAGGGGAGCCAATGATTGTCGACCACGATGGGACTGTCAGGATTGTTGGCGTTTCAGCACGGCCATGTCGGCGCCGTGCCATTGGTCGTTGGGGCCAAGGGGTTGAAGAATAGAGAAGGTGTTCTATTTTAGCTACTACAAGTAAACTAAACTATTATTCTGCAGTCATGTCTTTTCTTTGCTTTTTCTGATCGTCTACGGAGTACGGAGTACATTAGCTTGCATACCTGCGACCACTTGAAGAGGGGAATCTTGTCATTGTGGTTGGACGGGGCGCTTTGTCGATTTGGAATACTTTCGCACAATCTTTTTTTTTCTTGCCTTTTGTTGCGTGGTACAGAGGAAGACTCTTCTCATCACCAGATAGGCAACTTGAGACGCCCTCAACTTCAAGGGAAAAATGAAAAAGCGGGGTGTACCTGGTGGGATATTGAACACTTTGGGGGGGGTTCCTGTGATGGACAGATTAGATTGATTGACGGATTGCTCGTTGAATGCTACTTTAAACAACTCCATAAAAAGTACATGCCGAGAATACAACGTTGAAAGGGCGATCTCGGATATCGAACGAAAAAGAAGAAGGAAAAAAAAAACATATCAAGCCCGCCCTGCGCTGCTCCTCCTCCGTCCACGCCAGGCAACTGACTCAGAAGATTCAGGGGCCATCAAAACATCCAGCTCACTTGAAAATAAACAAGAGAAAACAAAAAAAAAAAAAAACTTAAAAAAAGTTGCGAGTTTCATCGCGAGCCTCGAGTCTTCACCGCCTTTCGCGCGTGCGAGGGTGTGGCACACCAAAGTGCAACAGGTGAAACTAGACAAACTTTTCTTTTCTTTTTCCTTCTCGTGTTGCATCCCATCATGGTGTTCTAATGTCTCTCGTCTGCATCTGGAACAAATGGGTCAAGTGATGGATTGGTTCTGCAAAGATCCGGCCTTTTTTCTTGATGGATTGCTGTTTATCTTCTGTATGACGCGACCTCTTTCAGTGACCATCCGCGATTCGCGATTCGAAGGGGAGCGCGATTAAAGCTTTCTTTCTCATCAATCGGTTGTTTTCATTTCGTGCCTCTTTGTCCATCCTTGTCTGTCCTTGTTTTTGCAAGTACGGAGTAGATGACTTCTACTTCTAGTGTAGAGTGGCGGCATTACGGAGCATGTACTCAGTACTCCATACATTTACGTGTACTTAGCGGACAGCTAGCAGCTGCCATGTCAAGTGGCGCCCGCCATCCTGATCATTCACTTAGTTTAAATTGAGGGAAAGAACATGTTCCCCCATCCATCTAGCACATTTTCCACAGAAGAGCAAAAAGCACCTCTGTAATATTGCAACTCTGCACACTCGGAGCCAAGAACTGGAATCGAACAACGCGCACATGGATCACAGATAAACTAGGGAAAAAAAAAGCCTGGATTCACTGCACTCCGTATGCGGGTCAATTACCATTACCTGCACGAAACCCTTTGCCAAGCGCGGGAAGCGGCATATCATTCTCTCCTCTCATGACAATTCGAGTTGCTCACGTTTCGACAGCATTCAACAGACAGACCCTACGGAGTAGCTCTCTCCCACTTAATCTGTAACATGATATCGATCAACCTCAATAATACTTCGTCTCCTGTATCTACGATGCTAGTCACGCGCGCCCCCGGATAAAATATCTCAATACAAAAGTCTAAGAAAAATACTCGGTAAATCCATCTGCATTCGAAATCTTGCATCATGATTTAGACTTCGGATAAAGGAGGAATCCATATAAAACCAATGCATTCGGAGTGCGGGAGAACACAGCACACCCTTGTCATCCAGAAGAGGCCGGAGCAATGACGATAGTTTCGAAAGGTGGGTGTGAATACTACTCCGTACAAGTAAGAGAGAAGATAACATAGTGTGTGGGGCAACGTCTCACCAGGTCTGCATGCAAAAGGGAAAGCGACAGGTTCACGATGCCACTAATTAAGGCACCACAACGTTGAGAGAGACAGCATGTGACGGGAATTAAAATTACAGTGTCTCACTTCTCCTCCCCCCCATCGTCCCATCGGAGTCGATGCAGTTTAACTCCATGCAAGGGAAGAAAGGAAAAGAAACCCCCTTACCATGGGATGCGCCGTGCAAGTTGGCTTCCGCATCTACTTGGTACTCCGTACAAGTACTTGCAATTGCATTCCTAGGCATTTCTCTCTATTAGCTAGCATTCCTCAAGTTGTGCGTAAACTACTCTGTTGGTGATACTACTTACTGGAACCATTGATAAGAGGTTCAAAACTGCATCTCGTCACGGGGGCTCCTCATCTGAGTCGTGGGATTGCATTTACAAGTACTCCGTACGTGTAGGATGCTTGTGTTCACTCTTCCCTCCCAAAGAAAGGTGCGAGATGGCCAGCCTGGCCAGGCCAGCCAGAGACAATTTAGCTTCATTAGGCTTCGCTCCAGGGACGGCATGCTCTAGTTTCGTCAAGTGCTACGCGAATACATGTCAAGTCGCCTACTAAATCCCTCAGTGCTTTCCTTTCCTTTTCTTCTCCCGCTTCTACTCCGTACAAGTATTCCTTTTGATACACGTATGTGCTGTCATGACGGATTAGCCCGCTACGTGTAAATAGCCCGCTAAATAGCACCTAATTAATAAATAAAAGGAGAATATGGTAGCGAGCGAGTACTACCAAATGCTCGATATTTGGAGTATGGCTAAGAGCAAGATCACTCCCCTTCCATTTTCCTCCATCGCCGAATACGGCCCCTACCTTCGGAGAAGACCCTCCTCTTTCCCCTCTGGTGATATGTCAATCGTGGTATTTGGTAAAGCGTCCTCTTCTTCAACACCCCTACAGTTACATGGCGTCAGGCCCGTAGCCGAAACATTTCCCCACAACGAGAGAAAAAATACCAAGGTAGAACCAAATTATATTCATCTACTCCGTATGGAAAGCAGTGTACCGAGCAGGAGGGAAATAATAATCAAAAAAATAAAAAAATGAAAACCCTAAAATGAATGGGCAATTCAGTAAATATCCCGTAAATGCAACCTGCTGACTTGTTAGCCCGCCATGCAAGGTGAGCCTGGCTCTCTCGGAGGTGAGGCACGCCGTAAAAGACGACTCTTTGATCAGAACGCAGAACGGGGCCATGTGGAGGAGCCTACTACTCTATGGTGAGCATACAAGTACGTTGTGGGTGGTATGGATGAGACATTGTACCGTCGTGGTTGTGAATTAATTTACCATGCCACCCAGAGTCCAGAACGAAACAACCCCTTCACCATGCTCTTCCATACTGCTTTGCTAGAGAGGCATCAGCATCAGTCAATGTGGATACGGGAAAGGACTGGACTTGACAAATTCACAATCCCTTCTTGTCGATCGACTGATGTGCTGCTAGCATTCTTGGACGCAGGGTCGAGGGAATCTTTCGTCTCCTCCCGATCTGATTTCAGGTGGTTGCTCAAGTCCTCTGGGACGGCAATGCTAGTCGGCCCCTGGCTATGCCCTAACCCGGCGACCGAAACTAGGAATGGCCCGGCTCGTCGCGAACTCGACGCTGTCGTTGAATGCTTCTAGTATTCTGCTGCCCTATCATGACAAGGCTACGCTCTTCACAGTATGAACCGCCCAGCACAGGCCCTCGCTTGGTGGGTTGGTACGTAGTGGGCTGAACATGGCATAAATCTTTGCGACGGCACGTTTGAGAAGGGTGTAGGGCAAGCTGGCTATGCTCTGAGCGAATAGGCCGGGAGCGTCGATTGGTTGTGGCCCTCACCAAGGAAGAAAATGATCGACAGGGAGGGTTGCCTGGCCCTTGCGGAGTATGAGGGTGAATGACCAATGGCCACCCTCGTTGAGGAACGCTGGTAGCACTACCGAACATGCAAGTAGGTTCATTACTCACTCCTACACCAGCCAAATTGAGAGAAAGAGCTCTCGATGGAGGGGGGCTGCCCCGTAGAGAGGCCAAGAGCTACTCCGTATTAGTAAGAGGCACCTGGAGGAGGCAGGTATTTTGTGTACGTGTACCTGTCGAAAGATACTTTGTAAACTACACACCACTGCCACACCCCCCCTCTCCAGGTACCACATCAATCTACCCCCCCCCCCCCCCCCCCCAACATCCACTCAACTCACAACCAAGGCGGTCAAGAAGCAACCAGGAGCAGGAACTACCTGCAGCAGCGATGAGAGATGCTCCATACTCCGTACACAAGCACTCGCACATACCATACACCGCAACGCACACGGCGCACCACCGTTTAATCATGAAAACCCACGACAGGAAGACATTCATTGTCTCCAAGGGTTGCACCATTACCTTTCCGGAATGGAGCCTGGTCAAATGCATCCCACCGATATGTCCGCCTCATCCCTCAACACCGCCATTCCGCACTCGTGAGTCTACGGAGGCCATGCCCCATGGAACTGGGGTCTGGTTTTGAATCCAGTCTAGGTCCAATGCACCAGCTGCCCAGCTCCAGCGACTCTTAGCACCCTCCTCATGTCGAGAATGCAGTAGTGGGTGTGCACGGTCGCATGGTTGCACGGCTCTCACCGTCTGTGTGGACTCTGGTGGGTGTGTATCCATGAGTGGCCCGGGCAGGTTGGTAATGGATTTAGAGTAAGTTCTGGGTCCCTGTCCCTTCTCCATATCTCTCCCGAACCTCGATACTATCTCTTCGGCCGGCTGCATATATACCTCTTCACCCCCTCCCCTCTCTTGTCCCTCACCTCCCTTCCCATGCGGCACGGGCGACAAGGCGTACTGCTTTCTCTTTACTCCATCGCCAGTTCATACTGACTGGCCTGCTCTTCCCCCTCCCTCCAGGCCGTCGAAACAGTCCCCTCCCTCTTAAGCTCAGTCCAGTCCCCAGTCGACGGGATCTCTTCTTCTCCTGCCCACATAACGGTGCCGTCGTGGGAACATATCCATGCCGCTTTCCCATCCCCACCCTGCGACTTCGATTCTATATAAGTAGGGTGGCTCGCATGTCCCCGGTTACCTCTCAAGTTCTCTTCCTGTGCATCGGTACCCCCAATCTGAATAGAAGGGCACGGTCGAAGCGATTGATGTCGTTCATGATAGAACATCATCGCCTATACCCATACGCCGGATTGCTTCGGTAAAAAGCTCTTGAGCTTCCTGCCCAATTGTTAGTTATCACTCTGTTGTCCTATTATATTCTTCCCTCTCTTCCTCCATCGATCTCTCTTGTTTCGAGCTGCCCTACTCGTTATCCTATGCATCGTTGTGGCATGTGTCAATGGCAAAGGGGTACTCAGTCCGTTTCGCCTCTGTTCTGCCTTGGAGCCGGTGCTTTCGGTTCTATGCTTGAACTCGCGGCTCGTAGGACTAGTCAGAGCTCTACGGAGCACAGCTGAACATGAAGTCGCCAAAGCTGCCACTAGTCGTGGCATGCTTAATAGGTCAGTGATTCAGCAGTGCCGTCCGTTTGTGCAAGAGGACTATCTTGGTCGTCATATACACACTACTTGGACGTACCTCTTTCAGTGCCGAATCTGCAGCCTCTTTACATATGGATTTCTCCAATGAAAAACAAAACTAACCGCTGCCTTCGAATTAGTAGCTGCCGTCCCGGTTTCTTCCCAAGGCTCACCGCAAGAACTAGACGTTCCCACTCCCGAATTCTTTACACCTCCAGCCCGTATTTGGCCACCGCCTCAGTCATCTGCATCTCCTTCAAGCACCGAACCAAGCGTCTCGACGCCAACGTTATCACCTACTTCGCCGACAGTAAAGAAGACACCGCAGTCCTCGTCAGCTTCGACCGGCTCGGATGGCCAGCCGATAAGTAGATCATCGGGCCCTGTCATCCTTGCATCGGAAGGACCTGGGAGCCAAACGAGCGTGCTTGGAACCCAAGATCCCACCACTGCCACCCCGGCTTCGGCACCAAGCTCCTCCGAAATGTCGACAAGAGTGCAAGCCGATAACCGCAACCTTGTCATTACACTCAGTGTCGTTTGCTCGGTTGTTGGCCTTGCAATCATCATCGGGAGCGTGGTCGTCTGTTACCGATATAGGCGAGGCCGCCTCCCTTTCGAAAAACGAGGTATTACTCCGATAGACGACGAGGAGATTGAGTCGTGGCGTGTCAGTAAAAGCAACGAGAAGGCGCCCGTCGAAGTCGAAGAGGTGAAGCGGGTCCGGAAACCTCCAAGTGTAATTGTATACCAAAACACTCGGACATCGATCGACCACACTTCACCCAGAACCCCACGTCACACAAGAAGCTTCGACCTTCCTCGGACGCCCATGCAAGCACGAGCCCCCAATTCTCGCCCTGGTCTTACGGACGAGACCGTGGAAGGGGATGACGCCTTTATCCCAGCCCCGAAACGCCAACCCTCTCGCCTTTCCAAGCAGCCATCCTCGCCCCGCCACCTGCGCTCTCGGAGTAGTCGAAGCAGCTTCAGCATCAGTTCCTATACCCCCCGAGATGCCTGGTACCACCACCATACCGACGTCAACCCATCACCGCGTCTTTCTCACGACTACTCATACTACTATCCGCCGTCTTCTCATTCCCACGATCGACGTCATGTTCGTGCATACTCCAATGTATCCCTTGCACGGCCTCGGATATCCTTCGAGGATGACTTCTTCATGGCCGGCCTTTCTCCGCGCCCTCTTCTGAGACAAAATTCCACACCAGCATCCGAAATTGGCCGTGCGATAGGATGAAGCAGGGGCGAGAGTACCTACCCATCGACACTACTCACTAGTCCGCCACGAATCTCCCGACCATCTTACACACTGACCACCTTTACCCTCGACTTTCTTCTGTTATCATACATATCCTTCTCTCGCCCCTCCCTTCTTATGCACTATGCCATATCCGGCGACCTCAGAATAGAAGTCCCGGAAAATGGAGATGCAACTACTCGAAACACACTAAAATATTCTCCTCTCTTCCCTTTCTCATCTCACTCTCTGTTTCCTTTGTAACAGGATGGATATACCCAGTTTTCTTTTGTCTTTCCCTATCTTTCTTCAACAGCACGAGGCATAAAGTCGGAATACTTGACATATCGCCTTGTGTTACACTTCTTTTTACCTTTCTGATGACTTTTAACGACCAATCACTAAACGCCGTTCCCGAGGATAACATTCCAGTAACATTGCTTTCTATCAAATGGGGCTTGTCTTGACCTCTATCCCATTCACAAACTGTCTTGTTCTCCTGTCTTTACCATGAGTCGAGAGGGGACAAGCTGCACATTTTCCCTAGACTGCTTTGTTTTCCGTCGATTCCGACATGAGAAATGCATGACGGCCTATTGTAATGCCCTGGGACCCAACCCGGAGAGGGGGCTGTGTTCGAGTAGAATAGCCATATACATGACCCGGAAATGAACCTCGAAATTACAATTTCACTCTCACCTCACATCAAGTAAATATTGAAGCGTACCACGTGCTCATTAAATCTTGCAGACCGTGGCAAAAAAGACTGAATATCTTATGCATAAACAAGAGACGAGCATAGTTCTCAAGGGTATCTATCTATATTATTTTCCCCCAATTACACAATCCATCCGCACTGCTGTAAAAATGACGCAACGAAACACAACAAAAGAATGCATCTCAAGCCCCTAGAAACCAATTAAACTTGGGGGTCTATCACAAGTGTTTGAAAAACCCTTCAGGCGTGTCCCTATTCCCAAAAATGTCAATTTGACCAAAACGACAGGTATGCCTAGCCGAACAGCTTGTTCATTCGCCTTCTTCCTTTTCAAAAAGAAGTAAAATGCGAAAACCAAAAAGAGGCCCGATCCGTCCTCGGGCGAACCAAACGCCTTATCCAATGTATAGAAGAAAGAGAAAAAGATAGAGAGTGAAGCGAGTGAGGCCAGCAGAAATGGTGAACGCGGCTGGACTGAAATAAAGAAGTAAAAAAGAGGGGGTGGGGGAAGAGAGCAACTTGGGCAGGTTGCCTCAAAAGAGCTCTTCAAAATACCAAAGTGATGACTAGGAATAGACAAGCAAGACCAAGCCAAGTGCATTAGCGAAAGAGGCCTCTGATCCCCTGGACCATGACGTCTCGGTTCAGCACGTTGACCTTGACCCATTTGCTTGGACTGCGTACAGAGCTCCGTGGGATCTCACTCACGAGCTGTGGTTGTTGTTGTTGCTGCTGTTTCGATGATTGTTGGTGTTGTTTCTGCTTCGGTCGGATTTCCTTGTCCCCGATCGCGATGGCAATCTTCTTTGCCATGCGTGTGGCCTGGCGCGCGTGCCGAGAGGCGCTGTTTCTGCTACGGCTTAGCTTGACGGTCGATCGCATGGTGAGGGGCGCTTCGACTACGGCCGTCGTGGTGGTAGAGACGACAACGGTGGTGGCTGCTGCTGCCTTACCGCTGCCACCATCCGCCTCTAGCGGCCGGATCGTAGCTGAGGTGCTGGAACTGTACCGCTCAGTCACATCTTGAATTACTGGCAGACGCATGATTTTGTCATCGGCTTCGCTGATCGAGTTTGAGCGACTCGCAATGGACGACTCCCTGCTCGATTTTGACATGGCGCGTGCCATCGTCGTGATCGTGTGATGTCCATGGGTATGATTCTGGTTGAAGAACGTCGTTTCGTCGCTAACCTCGCCGTCTTCCTCCGTTGATACCTTGGTCGCACTAGCAAAGCTACCAGAGCGCTTGGTAAATGTGCTCGTAATGCTTGCAACACTGAGTTTCCGCATCATGGATGAGGCTGATGTCCGTACAAGGTGCTCGCTCCTTGACCTTGCCGTCATTCCTGGAAATGGCAGTATTTCACGACTCCACACATCCGCCAAGAGGGCCTCGAGCCGCGCCCTCTCGGCTCTTGGGGGGGCCAGCACGGGGACACGGGAGTTGGTCGTCAGAAGCGATTGGGATCTGTTAATTGCTGCTGGTGATGTTGCCGTCGTCGTGTCTTTGGCGACATTGGTGTTGCGAAGGATGACTTGACAGGGCGTTGGCTTCGGCCCGACTGTCGTGGCTCGCTGTATTGACATTCTGCGGGCCATAGTTCCTGCAAAATGATGTTAGTTTATTCCTCACCATGGTACACCATTTTTGTGGACAAGACGGTCTTACCTGGCTTTCCAAAGACGGTACCTAGGCTTTTGGCATCTAGCGAGGTAGAGCTGTATAGGTTGGGGTCTTTTTGCTGGTCTTGTCTATCCACGACTGGCCGTGCAAGGCGGCTGCGCCACTCTACCTCCTCCTTCGACGAACAGGCCGTCATGATGATTTCGTATAGCTGATGATCACACTCGAATACGACTTTCCAGGAAAACGGGGCTGTGTGGCATTGAAGACCTTGAGAGGGGAATGGTCAGCACATAGCGTTGTTGGATGCAGAACAGGGACTCAAATGGTGCCCTGCCAAGTTCAAAACATACCTCGGCCATTGTCGGCTTCTTCAATCCGCAAGCCCCCCAGATTAATGCAAGCCAAGATGGTGTATATTTGGTCGACTTTCCCAGCTGATGCCAAGCACAGGACCTCCTTGTATAGCAAACATACCATGTACTGTCCTTTGATGCTATCTGCAGTCTGCCAACATACATGGAGGGCGCCACACATGTGGATGTGTCCGAATGACCGGATCCGATTCTTGGACGCCGCGTCAAGTCTCTTCACTGGAATGTTAGCCCGTAACCTTCGTAACAACCTATGCCGATATTCATGATAACTGCGCACCTGATTTGCAAACACAAGGCGATCCTGAAGAATCCAGGTCTTCTCTAAGGACAACTTGATTCGAGCGTCGTTAGTTGCCCGATTAATCTCCGCCGTCGCTTCGCGGAGACGCAAAAGTGCATCTTCCACCTCCATGTGGGAGTTTGCACAGTCGCCCACAGGCGTGTATTTGAGAAGTTCAGCAAAGAGAAGAGGATATTTGCAGACTCTCTGAATGGGCTGTTTGAAAAAAGTAAGGTCAGCTTGAACTTGCTCCTATACGCGTACTGTTAGGTTTGGGGGATTTTTCTTACCTTGACAAGGAGGTCTCCGATCGTCAACGATTTCCTGGAAAGGTCAACATGTCTATTGGCCGATCCTATGGAGGATGCTAGAACCTCCAGGCCTTTCTGGTATGTGGCCCATTGAGGCATCGTACGTTGTGCCGAGGCAACATCTTTGATCATAGACTCGTATTTTGCTCCATATTCCTTATATATGAAGAATCGGTTCATCTGCGCTCGGGTTAGCCATTATATCATTCTCACGTATGGAGAGCTAGGGCCGCCACCCATGCGCTCCTGTCGCATTTCTTTTGGTGCACACGCATCCAAGGGTGGTGATTACTTTTTTGCTAAACACCTTGGCCACCTCTTCAGCGACCTGAGGGTCTGCAATCATGCCAGGGATGTCCTGGAGCCAGCTTGAACCTCTAGTATCATTTTCTGGCACCGAGTCGAGACTTTTCCAACGAATATGGCCACGACTTGGCGGGACGAGCCCTTCACCAGCGACGTCGAGCTGCGAGTATTCCGAGTGGGGGACAATTCGGTGTAGATCGCCAAGAATTCCTTCGTGAAGTTCGACGATTGCCGTAAGGTTTCGGTTTATTGATGACCTCAAGCCAATGGGAAGCGTTGGCAACGAGGCAAGGAACGTGATATACACCTACGCGGTGCGATTTGGTCAGTATGCTTCCTCCATGCGACAATACAACCCTGGGGGCAGGGTAACTCACATTGGTGAGGAACCTGATATCTCCAATGTAGCTCTCCTCTGTACTGATCAACTCTTCCAATATACGGCGACGTTGAAGGCCTCGTTCGGTAGCGGCTTCGTCTGCGACAATCCCGGAATCTGCGGCAGCATCGTCTTCTGACATGCGCGGGCCAGCGAACGATACCCGGCTGCTGCAATCCGTCCTGGAGCCGCGGGACCGGCCATTGTGCCTCCGGGACTTTGTCACGACGCTAACACTAGCAAGACTAATACTGGCGCTCTTGACCCCCGTTACAAACCCAATCGACGATCCCGATGACGATTTGCGATGGCTACTAGACCGGCGCGAAGGGCCTAGTGTGCCTGCAGGTGCGTGCAACTGCCATGACGATGCACTGCTCTCGATGCTGGGAGCGGGCCGGTGGCTAGCCCTACGGTGGAGGGATTTCATCCATCTGTGAAACGGGCGCGGGTCACTCTCGGAACACGGTGCGGTTGCCTGGCGAAAGGAACCAGACAAATTGGGGGAGTAAGCGATGTAGTCGTTTTTGAGGTGGTCGAGCGGGTCGACGTTTTCCAAGCCGAGGACTGTCGATGAAAGGTCAACCTTGTCGGTGGTCTTCCACGGATCTTGAAAGGCCGGCATCAAATGAATGTCGTTGTCGCGGTGGCATTCGTCATCAACGTTATCATCGCCGTCGCCAAAAACGAACTCATCGACGGCATTTCGGGGCTCCTGATTGGCGTTAGTGCTCACCAGAGAACATCCTCGGGGAACTATGGCGGGATCCTCAAGCGAAGACGACGATAAGTTCGCTACTGGTGTAAATGGCCCACTGACCCTAGGCGTTTCCACCTGAAGGGCCATCATGGCCGGGTTCTGTCGAGGGGACGAGGCACAGATTCGCGACCGTTTCTGTGAAGTCGCTTCGGTTTAACTAGTCCGTTGTGTGGGGGGAGATTGATATAATGATGATATCCAAGACATACGAATCCCCAAAATTGGATTCCAAGACATGAATCAAAAAGAATTCCAAAAAACAAAACCACACACCTGCCTCTCAGCTCTCAAGGCCGAGAATAGAGGTGAGCTGATTATGAAATAGGTGGCGCGAAGTCGTGGCAAGGCAATATAGATGGGGATTTTTTTTGGAGAAACTGAAATCAATGGTCGGTTCTGACTTGGCTGATGGTCCAGCCAAGAGGCAAGCTGATCGAAAAGGGTCTTGAAAGTAAAGCCGTGGTAGCAATGGAGGGCGACGTTTTTGGGTGGATGTGAAGTTGTGGCCGTAGTAATAGGAAACGAAGCAACTACGGTGGGATATTTTTGAGGCCAGGGCCAGGAAAGATGGGAATGAGCGAGGAAGCGACGATGCCTTCGTTTGGTCTAAGCTTAAGCTACTCAACTTTAAACTTTGACGAAGGGAATTATGCCGCTTTATTCGCCTCAATGTTGGGGAGTAGGGGCTCTCGGGGTCACCCTGAAGCCGGATCTAGAGGGGGGATGAGTCCTATAACGACAACAAGGACAGTTCGGAAAGGGACCAATCCATCCTTGCACCTCTAGGTCCTTGCCACGAAGTACGCCCAGGCTGTCGATTTCTGGGGTAGTATTTGGTCGGTTGTGAGGAAGGCGGTGTTGAGTACTGCGAGCTTCCTGTTCACTTCTCTTTTCCTTCTCCTCCCACGCCTGGAGTCGGTGGTGGAGCTGTCGATACCTGTCTCTTTCGTCGGGAATGCACCTACGGACCTGAGGATGGTGCCAGCAATAGGCCGTGGCACAACGCTGCAGTGTGCTGTTGCACCCGGCGAACAACCTCGACGCTAAGGGATGCAAGATTTGGTTCTTAACCCGGAGGTTAACGCAATTGTCGAACAGCGTGTGAGGTCTGGAAAAATAGGCGGTCTGGGTGTTGAAGTGCACAGCACTCAATGAGTGTCCTAGCTTGATGGCGATTTGAAAAAAAAAAAAAAAAAAGAGCTCGAGGGGGGGGGGAAGTGAAAGTAGGGGGGGTGTTGAATATCTACACTCGCACGAACAAGAGCCTGCTCTCCAGATTCAATGGTGGGGTCCCGAGGACAAGGCCCGAGAAACATTCAGTTGATCTATTACAAGTGTTGAACAGAGTAGGCGTCATAAACTAACTAAAAGGGTATCTAGCAACGGCGATAAGAGATGAGAGGAGGAGAGAGAGACAAATACCGAAGGAACAAGCTATGGAGCAAGCTATTGTGGATTTTGGAGCTATGGAGAAGGAGCTATGGAAGACATAATACTCCGTACACTACTCCGTATTAGCCTACTCGTACCTACCCAACTACGTACCCTCCCAGTTTAGAAAATAAAACTGGGTCGCCACTTGCAGGTTTTACTACATTTTTACTCGTACTGCATTTTGGTAATAGCTGATAGCTCGGAAGAGGGAAAAGATGGGAGAGGGGGCGCTGAAGGCTTTTGGAGCTTGGCCAAGCTTCACATAGCATTTCCTGCATCGGATTGGTTCATTTGCGCCCAATACTTCCAACCAGGGTCAGGGAAGACAAGAGGGTGCATCTGCTGTATGGCTGTATGGCTGCATGGCCAGGCCGTGTGGGTGTATACGTGTACATCCCATGCATTCGATGCTGCAGCCCTCTTTTTCCCCTTTGATTTTTTCATGGCTTGTTTACGGACGTCTGGGGAACAAAATCTACAGAGTCCGACGTGTCTTGCGGTTTGTCGTACAAGTTGTGTGCTGCCCAACCGGCCGTCGGCCTGCTGTCACAAGAAATCTTGCAGGTTTTGGAACCTTGGCGGTGTAAGTCAGTGTATACGGAGTATTGGATGGACTATTCGAAAATTAATCAGGTAATAGCCAGACTGGCTATGGGGTGGTGGCGTCGGCGAGGTGCAGTTAGCCACCAACAAACTCCAAGCGGGTGTGCTGTCTGGCATAGACTTGAGCCTAACGCCTAGAGCCCGGAGGATATCTCGAGAGAAATCGAGTACTCAACCAATGGTATATTGGCAGGCTCGGGAGAAAGTTGGCAGGCGTACGCTTGTTTCTATGAGGCTCGACCGACTAAGAGCCGCTAGCCTGTCCTCTTTACAGTTGCAGATGATCGCATTAATAGTGCCCAGCTAGGCAGGGAAGATGACAGCACACCCGGACCCCAATAAGCTGAAGACGACAGCTTACGCTGCATGTATGTTAGCTTTAGGGTTTCACCCAGACAGAATTGCGTGTCCCGGCTTCCTCCGGACTTGGAATGGAGGGGGCAGGTGAACAAGCCTGGGCTTGCAGGCAATTGAGGCGGCCGTCCTTTTTTTTTTTTTTTTTTTTTGCAGAACTGATGATGCGGACAGGCCTGGCGATGACGAAAAATGCATGACTGGCTTTGTGATAAGCCCTTGGAAAAAGACGTTGTTTCGGGCACAAGGTACATGGTACCGCACAACATGTGATCCTTTTCTTAGAGCTTTCGTGGAGCTGTCCCAGCCACTGGAAATTTGTCTCGGTGCCTGCCCAGCCTGGAAGGGCAAAGCTTCAGTTGCCAAATATGTACCAAGTATGTACATACCAGGGCTGAGTACTCTGTACAAAGCCCTTGAAGAGCACTGCTACAGTGCCCTGCCCTCTTCAATAACCTCTGCCATAGAATCGCCAGCACCGTCACACTCCCATTCGCACTTTCGGAAAAGGCCCCTATAAAATCTACTCGCTTTCAACCATTTTCTTCCCTCTCAGATCAAGATGAGGGGCCAATTAACGAGCTTTTTTCTGATGTGCTTTTCTTGAGTCTAGTAGCCGAACAGACTGAAACTTGTAAAGGTACGGGGAGCCCATGCATGCTCTGAAAATCATCTTTAGGGGCTGTGGGACTTTTTATCGGGAGCTACGGAGCTAGAGACAACATGGTTTCCCAGTCAGCCCCAATGTCTTCTCACTATCAGATCAGCATGGGGCAACTAACCAGTTGAATGGATACTGCAGATCCGCGACTTTTATCATATCCTCTCCTCTTGTCTGTCCAATGGCAAATGCAGTTCATCCAGGCATGCTCTAATACGGAGTATGGACCCGGACAATCCACACCGACATTACGGAGTAGTACTCATTCTTGTCACCGCCCTTCTATCTGCACGCATGTGTTGTCTCTTTCCTTTTCGTCCACGCTATTTGTAATACTCCGTACTGCCAATAAAAAAAACCAAGCACGATTAATAGTTACTACCGCATTTGAACATTTCGCTATCAATAGAGGATGACCAAGGTCAAGACCTAATTCGAGTATTCCATCGAGAGTTTCCTCTTGTTCTCTCTTCTTTATTATTCCTCGAAAGAACGTAAAATCTCAATTGGTAGTGCAGAGTATTAGTCGAACCGCGCCACAAGGTTTTTGTGTGTTTCCAGTGGCTTTCCGCGCCCGCCAACGCCGAGCCGGAATCCGGGGCGCCTAGAGCAACATGATTGGTTGGCGGCGTTGGCGCTGTTGTCGGTCCGTATCGGTCTGTTTGACTTTTAATTGCATCTTCTCTACGGAGTATAAAATCATGTCTCATGTCTCGGACGGCAAATCTTCATCTTACAAATTGCTCACAGTAAAGAAACAAAATCTCGAAAGAAAACGCCTTGTCCCCCTGACGCTCCATTACTCGCCTAGTTGCGACCTTCTGATCAGGACACTGACATTTCGTAGTCAATGCGTTGCCAATTAATAATACACTCTAATACTACTTGCTGTTCGCATCCTTCCACTTGCTTTGCCCACGTGCGCTCCATCCTGACTTGATTACTACCAAAATGGGTCGTTCTTCAAAGACAAGACGGGGTGAGTACCAACTATTAATACGTAGTAATAGTCCCCAAGTCATTTCGAAATTGCCATTTTGGTAGTAGGACAGGAATCTCCCACTCGCAAGTCATACTTAAGCGAGCGACACCATGATTTGCTGAATGGCCCAGGTATGTAGGGAAGCAACCATCTCATGACACGTCGCGTTATGTTTAAAGCATCGCTAGGAGAGTTTTCATCCTCTGCACAAAACTCTAAAAGAAAGTAAATAGAGAGGCTCGACCGATAGTTGCACATGCTGCCCTTATAAATTGGGCCTCCAACCACTACCCCATACAAACGCTACCAAATCCATATCCCTTGGCCAATCGCTTGGTGATGACTTGAATAATCTATCAAAATATATCCTTATTTTGCGACAGGCTTTGTGTAGTTGGGGTTGTGGATGAGGCGGTGCTTACTACCTCAAGTTCCATCGCCCAAACCTTCAATTTCTTCGAACAGCCACTCCTGATATATCCGCCGAGCAGTCTTGCCATTGTTGTAGATTTTGCTTATATAGTTGGCTCCTCAATTGCTGAACAGGCGATCTATACTTTCCCACTAAGAGCATGAGCAATTCTCCTCGCCAGTCTTCGTTCCCTTTGGCCTCAGTGTTGGGAAGATGATCGGGATCTGCCGAGGGCGGTGAGAGATGGCAGAACTCTTTTTTTTTTCCGTGTCTTCTTTTTGGTTCCTTAAGGGTATCCCACCTCCTGTCCCATGGAGCTAATCCGGATTTGCGATAGTGTATGTTCCAGGCTGTGGCAGGATCCTCCAACCTCGAAAAAGTTACTACCAAGGTACCTTGCGATTAGGCAAAATTTATGTGCTGATAAATGTACTATGCCGAACACCCCCGGTGCCAATCATCGTAGGCGCACTTAAAGAATACGGAGTATTACTACGGGGCATTTTGTTAGTCTTTACCCATGCCAAAACGTCAAAACGAACACGTTCACTTTTTCGAGGCAAGTACGGAGCGATAACCTTTCTTTCCTCCTCATCCATATTCAAAATTACCACGTTGACGGTATTTTTGCAGCTCATGTTGGATTCTTGAACGAATCTTTCTGCATTCTTTCCCCTTTTTCGTTCCATTCGTTTCCGGTCCATTGGCTTATCTCCTTTGCCTTGGATTTCCGCCTCCTGCCACGCCGCCTTACAAGCCAAGACACCGCGCGGGGCGATATTAGCTCTTACTTTTTTTCTTCTTCTCCCTCCCCCCCAAACCTTCATCTCGTGTGCACTTTCGTTTCTTTCACATTGCACTGCGAGGTCCGGCTCTCTTTTCACGTACTCAGTTTTGGTTGTTTTCGCTGTCAATCTTGTTGCGCCCTTCGAAATGGATTCCGCCTTCTCCAAGCCAGCCAGCGCGGTCTTGGAGCACTTCGCAGTCGAGCCGTCAAATGGTCTGAGCGATAGCCAGGTCCAAAAACTGCGATCAACTCATGGAAAGAATGGTTCGTCTTCACACTAGTCTAAGTTCAAATCGCATGCGCCTAGGGCTTGTTAACTGACATACGCAACCCCTCCTCATTAGTGATCCCCGAAGAACCCCCGACTCCCATATGGGAACTCATTCTCGAACAGTTCCAAGATCAGCTTGTCCTGATTTTGCTCGGTTCTGCCGCTGTGTCTTTTGTTCTCGCGTTATTCGAGGATGAGGGAGGTTGGAGCGCATTTGTCGACCCCGCCGTTGTACGTTGCTCCTCGCCAAAACATACTATACCCCTGCGCCTCTGTTCAAGTTATGCTGACTTTCGCCCTCTCTTCAGATTCTTACCATCTTGATTTTAAACGCCGTTGTCGGAGTGTCCCAAGAAAGTAGTGCCGAGAAGGCTATTGCAGCGCTCCAAGAATACTCGGCCAACGAGGCCAACGTCATCCGTAATGGTCAGGTCGCCCGGGTTAAGGCTGAGGAACTAGTTCCTGGTGATATTATTTCTATTTCTGTTGGTGATCGCATCCCTGCCGACTGCCGTATCATCGCAATCGAGAGCAACAACTTCGCTGTCGACCAGGCCATCCTCACTGGCGAGAGCGAGAGCGTGGGCAAGGATGTTGAGGCCGTTATCAACGACGATAAGGCTGTCCTCCAGGACCAGACCAACATGCTCTTCTCTGGAACTACCGTTGTCACTGGTCGCGCCAAGGCTATTGTTGTCTTGACTGGCTCCTCGACAGCCATTGGCGATATCCACGAAAGTATTACCGCCCAGATCTCTGAACCGACACCGTTGAAGCAAAAGCTCAACGACTTTGGCGACAAGCTTGCCAAGGTTATCACTGTCATTTGCATTCTCGTCTGGCTCATCAACATCCCGCACTTTAGCGACCCAAGTCACGGAAACTGGACCAAGGGCGCCATCTACTATCTCAAGATTGCCGTTTCTTTAGGTGTTGCCGCGATTCCTGAAGGTCTTGCTGTAGTCATTACGACATGCCTCGCTCTTGGTACTCGCAAGATGGCTGCAAAGAATGCCGTGGTTCGAAGCCTCCCTTCCGTCGAGACCTTGGGTAGCTGCAGTGTTATCTGCTCGGACAAGACGGGCACTCTCACTACCAACCAGATGAGCGTCAACAAGGTCCTCTATCTCTCGGATTCCGGCACCAGTCTTCAGGCCTTGGATGTTGAAGGTTCCACCTTCTCGCCTCACGGTGCTGTCACCTTTCAGGGTTCGCTCGTTAGGGATATCACCCAGAACTCCACCACGGTCCGTCAAATCGCTGAGGTCGCCGCTGTTTGCAACGACTCGCATCTTTCATACGACTCTCGCTCCGGTACATATCATAACATTGGTGAATCGACCGAAGGCGCCCTCCGCGTTCTGGCTGAGAAACTTGGCCCTTGCGCCCCATCCGACTGCCCTCCCGAGGATGCCGTACACTACGCTAGCGCTTGGTATGAGAAGCAACTCCCCCGCCTGGCCACATATGAATTCTCGCGCGATAGAAAGAGCATGTCTGTCCTTGTCCAAAATGGCAAGCAGGAGACCCTCTTAGTGAAGGGTGCCCCGGAATCCATTCTTGAAAGATGTACCCACGCCGTAGTTGGTTCGGATGGAAAGAAGGTTGCTATGAATGGCAAGATCGCAGACTTGATTTCCCGCGAAGTGGTCGAGTATGGAAATCGGGGCCTCCGCATCATTGCCCTTGCCAGGGTTGACGACTTGTCTGGACACCCTCTTACCTTTTCGGCTCGCACTACCTCTCACTACAGCGAAATCGAGCAGAACCTTACTTTCCTTGGTCTCGCCGGAATGCTCGACCCGCCCCGCCCCGAGGTTGCATCATCAATTCAGAAGTGTAGGGACGCGGGCATCCGAGTCATTGTTATCACCGGTGACAGTCGCAATACGGCCGAGAGCATCTGCCGCCAGATTGGCGTATTTGGCGATGCCGAGGACCTCAAGGGCAAGAGTTATACTGGACGGGAATTTGATAGCCTCTCGCCGCAGCAGCAGCTCGAAGCAGCCAAAACAGCCTCCCTCTTCTCTCGTGTCGAGCCATCCCACAAATCGAAGCTCGTTGACCTTCTCCAATCTCTTGGTGAAGTGGTCGCCATGACGGGTGACGGTGTCAACGATGCCCCTGCACTCAAGAAGGCCGATATTGGCGTTGCCATGGGTTCTGGAACTGATGTCTCTAAGCTGGCCGCTGACATGGTGTTAGCTGATGACAACTTCGCGACCATCGAGGTCGCCATTGAGGAAGGTCGCTCCATCTATAACAACACCCAGCAGTTCATTCGCTACCTCATCTCGTCCAACATTGGTGAGGTCGTGTCCATCTTCCTCACGGCTGCCATTGGCATGCCTGAAGCTCTCATTCCGGTTCAGCTCTTGTGGGTCAATCTCGTCACCGATGGTCTTCCGGCAACCGCTCTGTCCTTCAATCCGCCCGATCACGACATCATGAAGCGCCAGCCCAGGAAGCGTGATGAGGTGTTGATTGGCGGATGGCTCTTCTTCCGTTATCTCGTCATCGGCACTTATGTCGGTATCGCGACTGTCGCCGGTTATGCTTGGTGGTTCATGTACAACCCCGAAGGTCCCGCTATCAGCTTCACACAGTTGGCTCGTTTCCACCACTGCTCAGCCGAGTTTCCCGAGATTGGCTGCCAAATGTTCACTAACGACATGGCCAAATCCGCGTCGACTGTGTCTCTCTCGATTCTCGTCGTCATCGAGATGTTCAACGCCATGAATGCTCTTTCATCCAGCGAGTCCCTTGTGACCCTTCCTCTATGGAAGAACATGATGCTCGTCTATGCCATTGCGCTTTCCATGGCCCTTCACTTTGCTTTGTTGTACACACCCTTCCTCCAGACGCTCTTCTCCATCCTGCCTCTTAACTGGACAGAATGGAAGGCCGTCCTCATCATTAGCGCTCCCGTCATGTAAGTTTACGATCTCTTTCCACAACTCGATGTTCGAAGCTAACTTCTATATCAATAGCATTATTGATGAGATACTCAAGTTTGCCGAAAGACAGTTCTTCATCCAGAGCCGATCAGAGCCCAAGCTCATCGCAAAGAAGAACATGTAGATGACTTAATCTATGGAGAGAGAAACACAGCATCCAAAAGCGATCCTTACCTCGGCTTCCCGAAGCCCATGAAGGAACAAAAGAAATAGAGAAGCCATGATAGACAAAGATGAATGTTGAGGACGGAGCATGCTATGAAAGAGTAAGCGGGAGTTCCCCCTTGCCGGCATGTGTATAAACCTGTACATTTCAGGTCTTATTTAGGCCTAGCATAAGAAGAAGAGAAGAAGGGACAAACACGTATAAAAGTCTAGATAGTCCTCTCTGTACCATAACAAAAGAATAAAAGACAAACCCATTGCCAACCTAGACCCTAGCACTAAAATAGGTAGTTTGAATTCTGTCGCAATAGTGAGATTTCACACAGTATTTTTTCCAATGGGCTTAGGATAGATCCATCTCACGAACAATACATTGCAATTACCAACACTTTCATTGCAAGCATGGGAAAGTGCTTAGGCAGAGCAAAGAAGGCAAATATTGGCACAGAACCTAATAGACCTTTCCAGGTTTTTTGATTTGAACGAAATTTGTCTTGGCTCGTCTTTCTACTATTAAAGAAGGCTTATCCCTCCTCTGTCAAGTCCCAGGAAGAATACTGGTTGCCAAAAAAACCGGTAAAATCCTTACACATCTCGTGCGTTTGTATTGATACAATATGGGTCTTTGGCCGCCCACGCTAACAGAGGCTGTCTGGCTATCGCCTAGGAGGAAACCCTTGAGAGCTCTTTGTCGAATCATCACATCTTCTCCACGTCCAATCAACTTAATCTTGTCGTCCCTTGAGTAACCGCTTGGTGATCTTGTCCTTCTCAATGATGTAAACGTGGGCGCCCCAGCCGGACAACGCGTCACGGTCAACGGCGTTCAGGAGGGCCTGGGAAATGGTCTCGAAGAGTTCATCCGGACCCTGAACAGGCGCGAGATTAGTAAGAGAAAAGGGCGGATATGGTAACAAATGAAGGCACATACCAAATCAGGCTCCCATAGGTTCTCACACATGCCAAATAGCTGGTCTGTTGCTGTACCGGACACGATGAAGTCCTTGGCGAAATCGATGCAGCCTATGGAGTCGAATCCACAGATGAATGGCTTGCCGGTCTTGGGCTCCAGACCGCCAACTACGGGGCTGACAAAGTAGGGACCGAAACGACGCTCGTACAGGGTGCTGCTGACAAGATTGGCGAAAGTTGTGGGTGAGATATCGCGCTCCTCACGTAGGCGGTACATGTTGACTTTGTATCGGAAGAGGTCTGAAACTGTGGACACATCTGTGGCGAGACCCGTAAGGCCTAGGAAGACATCGCCGTATTGGAAGATCTTGGGGAAGTTGTTGGAAACGGTAAGCGCTTGGAGACCGAGACGGAGATCGCAAGCAATGGCCACGCAGTCCTTGCCAACCATGGCGACGCAGGCACCGCCATCTATTATCCAGCATCTGTGGTTAGATTTTAAAAGTCGGAACGATAGGATCGAAATAAGACGGTGGCATACTGATTGAGAAGGGAGAAGACTAATAAGGCGCGAGAAATGTTAGCATCGGTCCTTGCACAAAAGGACACGGATAGGACAGCTATGGCGTTACCATTGTGGATGTGAGCAGTGGACTGAAAATCAAAATCTATGAGACCTTCAATAACAGAACACGGTGGGTAATATGGAAGTGGTGTTGCGGGTTGGCAGTTCGAGATGATGCCGATTATGATGAGAGTTAGCGATTGTCAGCCTTCCACAGCTTCGTGCATGGAGCTTTAGCAAGGCAACATGGTCTGGCGTATGCTTCGGAAAATCCTCGCGTTAATCCCCATTGACTCTGAGTCTCAGCGTGTTGATTGGCCCAAGCTCACCCAAGCCACACTTAAACCTGGGGCAAACAACGCAACATGCTCTGGAGCCTACTTGTAGTACCTAGGACAATTGCTAATGCTGTTTAATGTTACATATTGCCCACTTTCAAGGTCGCTAGTACATTTGGCCACCCACTCAATACTAGCAAGCTTTCTCGACCTTTCTTTGTGCCGCCCCTGTAATTGACGGTCTTGTTGTGGCGGGATCCTAGTTACGTATTAGCAATCCCTACCACTTTCCTAACCCTGGCTGTGTCCAGTGCACGCTAACTTACACAGTTCCGTTGGGGTGGCCGTCCATTCTGTAGCATTCCATGACAGCTCTGTTAATACATACTTTGTATCAAGCAACCCCCACCTTTGCTCAGTGTGGAACATCTCCCCTCCTATCACTCTTTATCCTTCTTTCTTCTTCCAATACGAAGTCAACCTTCTCGAGTCGTTGTGCTCAAACACTAAACACAACCTCAAAGACAAATGTCGTCTCACGTTGTGGTTATAGCCACAGACTTGCGACGGGTTACTGTCAAAGTTACTCCATCCACGTACTTGGTGAATGTTCTCGATGATGCCTGCAAGGTACTGGGTCTAACCAGCAGCAAATACCTCCTCAAGTAAGTCTACATATTATTGGACTTCTGCCTGGAACTTTGTCGCTAAATGTAAGTTTTAGACATAACAAAAAGCCTGTAGACCTTTCTTCCCCATTCCGAACCTCGCCTCTCGTCAGCGGCGCCAAACTCGAGCTCGTCTTAAAATCGAATACACCATCCGCCGTCAGTGTCGCAATACAAATACCTCCTCCTGAGGGGGAAAAGATTCCCGGTGGCCGCATCATCAACAAATTCTCAAGCGAAACCACGATTTGGAAGATCCTACGGCATGCGGAGAGCGGATCCAACATTGCCAACCTAAATATTACGGGCAGAGGGGTGGCCCGAGTCCAGCCTGGACAGTCGACTGGCAGCGGTCAGCTTTATTATGAAGCACCTGTGTTGAACATGATGGGCCGGGAGCTGTCTGAGTTAGATGATTTGGGGAAAACACTGTCACAGTTGGGGTACAACTCGGGCAGTGTTCTGGTGCGCCTCAGCTTTCGGCCTACCGACAAGACGTTGTATGATGCCATGAAGGAGATCTCGGAATTCTTCAAGGACGAGTCAGAAGAGCCCTCTGCGAGCAGCATCTCGGCCGCCATCCCCCCACCAACATCGGCACAGGCGAGTTTAAACACACCCGCTGAGGAAAAGCCAACGACACGGCAACCTGCAGCCGAGTTTTCGCCGCCACCAGTCGAACCAGCTGCGCCAAAAGAGACCCAACAAGCCCCAGAAACCACACAAACCACGAATGATTCTGCAGTCCAGGGTGACCCAATCGTCCCTACTGCAGTCTTCGTAGCGCCTACATCCTCGACCCCAGCTGCGGCCCTAGCAGACATGAACGAAGCAGACTACGTACCAACGATTGCACATGCGCAGATCCACCAAGCCCGCCTGCAGGAGCACTCTCGGAATAAGAGACTTCTTTCGGACCGTGAAAAGGAGGAACAGCTTGCCGCACACGAAGCAAAGCTTGCTTCTATATCCTCTATTGAGATTAAAGTTCGGTTCCCTGACAACACTTCAGCCACCTGGAAAGTTGGCCCTCATGAAACTGGCGCCATGTTGTACAAAGGCGTCCGTTCTGTAATGGCCAACCCTTCGTTACCGTTCCATCTCGTGCTCGCCGGGTACCGCAAGACAATTGCGGACAGCGACAGCCCAGATAACCGCTTAATCCACGCTTACGAGCTCTCGGGCAACGTACTCGTAAACTTCAACTGGGATGATGCGGTGGGACCAGACGATCGCAAAAGCACATTCTTAAAGAACAGTGTTGCACAGCAAGCGCGGGACATTGCCGTCCCGAAGATTCCAGTGGCCGACGACAAGGCGGATGATGACCATGTCAAGGTGAAGCTACGGCCGACTGAGCCCAACAGCCGGGGAAGCGAGTCAGGAATGGGAAAGAAAATACCCAAATGGTTGAAGATGGGCAAAAAGTAGACTTTTGGATTGAATGTTAGATATGGTGTAGGACAATCCTGTTCAGTACGGATCTTTGTTCTTACTGCTTTTACTTAACGAAGAGATGCAAACATTTTACAATACTTTGGGCCTTAAAACGCTACAGTTCAGGTAGTGTCCTACCGGATGACTTCTTGAGAAAGTACTGGAAACGGAGTACCGTCGTATTTCATGTAATTGTGGTATTCTTGGGTGCGGTAACTAGCTCGCGATGCAAATACAATGGAAGCCTGTACACCTACAGAAGCGGTATACTTCAAATCAAACGGAACTCCGTCCCTTTTTAAAAACCTTTCCCAATAACATCCATCAATCATCCCTGCTTTTATCGATCATTCGTAAAACGAGTTTCTTAGTGACCGGCGCGGCGGGACTCGGCGATGACTCGCTGGAGCTCGTCGACCTTTGCCTTGGCACGGCCGAAGGTACCGAGCTAAATCACACAGTTAGTAAACCATAATTGCATGTAGCAGGTTATCGACAGCAAGAGTTACGTACTCTCTTCTTGGCGAGCTTGCGGGCACGCTTGTCCTTGCTGTTTCGGAGGAGTTCGATAACTCGGCGCTCGTAGGGGGCGAGGCTAGAAAGAGATTGGGTTGTTAGCAATTGTCAAGTAAGTAAGCGGAGGGCATTACGCATTCCATCCATAGCCGAATATTCGGTCTTGGGTGTAGAGCGAAATTGCCCAGAGTCGGAAAAAAATATTGGAATGTGCTTACCCGGCAACTTCCTTCACGAGGTCGCGGACGAAAGCAGTGCGCTTGCTGAGGTGGCCACGGGAGAGAGAGATGCGAGGCTTGCTCACGCGGGCAGTGGTTTTCTATAAATCGCCAAAATTTCGAGTCAGCGTCCATCGTCTGCGATGAGAGGGCAGGCCCTTGGGAAAGGCCGGGGGGATGCCCGCAGAGATCCTCCACGAGGTGAGACTATGACACGTACGTGGCCATGGTTGATGCCGACGGCCAAACCGGTCCGTTCCTTAGGTGACTCCTTTGCCATTGTGAATTAGGTGTGCCGTGCGATGCTGTTAATCGTCACGATATGTCGATGGGTGTGGAAGTCTGAGGGGATTTTTTTTGCTAATTTCTGCGAAGATTTTAGGTGGGTGGATTTTTTTAGGATTGTGGCATTGGGTCACGTGGTTGGGGTATAGAAGAACGAAGTGGCACTGTTATGTAATCCAACCTGTTTACTCTCGCAAGCACCTACAAGTACGTAATACCTGTAAATGGGTAAAGGGTGCCCCACCACTATTACATGCCATGAACGGGGACACCCAGAAAAGAGAAGGGGGTGTCTAAAAAGTGGTACGCCTTTGAAGAAAGAATAGCCTCTAAACCCAATCCGGAAAGGAGAAATTTTGAGCAGGTACATCTACTCCCCCCACTTCACTATGTAGTGACTTGTACCTTCGCTCCTAAAAAGCCAAATCCTGATGTTCCTCCGCAATGCGATGCGGTCCCTCAGCCTCAACATCAATTTCACCCCAGTCAACCCTGTCAACATCAAACATACTCCGTACTGTGTGGTAGTGATTCATTGCCAACAACAGCTCCCTGTGTATCAATTTAAGTGTCACTGGTACCTTCATCTACACTGAGATCAGGCTCATTCTCAGGTAGCGTAGACCTCTGATACGCACGGGAGGAGCAGTTCCAGGCTCGTATGCATCAGTGAGGGGGATGTGGCGGCCCTCAAAGGGTATAGCCTCGGGGGCCTCTTGCTGTTGGATATATTCGAATTCTGAGGGCTCTCTCCTTGTTGATGACGAAGGCGCCCTATTTCCAGGGCGCCCTCGTGGATTATGACGGATCTGAGGGTCCAATGGCACCCGAAGAAGACCCTCAAGACTCTCTGGATCAATTTCCCTATGAAATAGGTGCCAATGACGATCAATTGAGTCTAAGGTGATCTTCCCGTTTGCCCGGAAAATCCTGGCAATGCCGTGACGGCATGGGAGGCCATGGGAGGCCTGTATTGTGCATGAACGAGAGTGGCATGCGAATCTATTCCGGTTGACCATTCTGAACTCGGCGGCGAGGGTCTGTAAGGCTGTAATTACCTCAAATGCAGTCAAATCGAGGGCTTTTTGACCGCCTCTAGGTTCGGGAATCGATGGCCCTCGAGAGGGTGAGAAGGGTATCAATAGAGGGCGATTCAGCGTTCATTCTGATAGATTTTGAGGTTATAGATGGTAAAATCTCGTGATCATTGTTGCCGTAAATCGTGATTCTAAGAAGGTACAAATCACTACATAGTGAAGTGGGGGGAGTGGAGCATGTACCTGCTCAAAATTTCTTCTTTCCGGATTGGGTTTAGAGGCTACCCTTTCTTCAAAGGCGTATCACTTTTTAGACACGCCCAAAGAGAATTACGATTTGCCAATATCTACGGTGAGAGCTCCCGAGGCCAAGCGGCTGATGCCTGGGGTATGGAGGCTGAGTACACCATACAGCGCAACAATTTAACTGGAACGGAACCCGTCGGTCTGTCATTTTCCAGCGCCCGCCGATTAGAGTAACCTTGAGTTTGTTGTATGCAACTTTTAGCTCCGTTCTTTGGGTCGATTCGTCATGGTTCCTTCTAGGCACTGCTGCTCTCATGTATTAGCCGCTGCTGTTTCCCTCCGGAACCAATATGTGGTTTTACGGCGTTTTTGGGCGGTAGAGAAAGCAATTTACGAAACATGAAACACTCAGTCTGCCAATCACTTTGCATTCGGCCCTAGTATGGGGTCCAAGTATGGGGTCCAAGTATGGGGTCCAAGGAAGCCAATGTCTACTCTAGACGTACTCGTACGTCTAGACCCATTCTCCTGGAGAGATCAACAGATCGGTCGATAGCAGGAACGTAAGCCCGTGGATACAGTTAGACATATCACATCACATACTACTCCGTAGTGGTTGGATAAACCCCTGGCTAGCATCCCATACTCAGCTCTGCTATTATAAGGGACCTCAAATATCAATCACTCCTGCTCCACGACTTGATGACTTTCCAGTTTCTCGTTTCTGGAGATATAGTTATTGTTCGCTTTAGTTGAGTCCTTCTTTTACTTCACAGTATTTTCTCCAAGTACTCTTAAACGCTGGCACTCCACAGCCTCTGACAGAAGGAACTACCACCTCCTGCAAAATCAAGCAAGGGAACAACGACCGCTGTTCCTTCTTTCCTACATTTATTTTGCCCCGAAATAAAAGCTTCGACGAAATCCCTTAATATCCCCAAAATTTTGTGTTTCGACTCCAACCCACTCACCCCTTAACAATCAACACATCACCACTCGAGAGCACAATGAAGGTCCAATCTGTGCCTCTTCTTTTCAGCGTACTTGTTACGACAGTGTACGCCCGACTATACTCTGCATCACCGAGTCTGTTACGTCTGGTTCAATCTGCCGAATGTGATAACAGCGACCTACCGGATGACTTTTATGTCAGGAACTTCACCGGCAAATCTAGAGACGGAGGCAAAACATTGCAGTCGCTTGAGTTTGTGTTCCACGACGACAGCAACATCATCACGACAAAGTGTCAGTACAACTCGACATCGGTCTCCGTCTCCCCACCGGAGCTGCTGCCTAGATATGCATGCGAACAGGACATCGTGGAATTCCTATACCAGCCCGGAATTTTGACGATGATCGAGAAGATCTGCCCGAGTTCAAATGGGTATGTGAACGATCGGGATGACTTTTTCAAAAAAAAATTGAATTCACTGACCGAGACATTATTTCAGAACGGCGCTATATGAGTCTGCAGGAAGTGTCCAGATTCCGCTTCAAGGGTGCAATAGCGGTCACCAAAATGGCACAATGCAGCATAGCACGGTAACCTGTCGAGCAAACTCGACGGAAATTCACGGAAGGTTCTTCAGTGTCAATCCAACACACAATGGTTAGGCTTCATTGTCGCTGGTGACAAATTAGGAGACGAGGATAAAGTAGTGATAGAACCAAATGATGTGCCTGATGAAGGCAGGGGGAAGGGTGCGGTTTTGCAATGCGCAATACAGGCGGTATCAACACACAATAATTACTTGTACATGGTTAGAGGCCACAATTATCGTGAAGAATACGTGGTACCCCGAGATTACGGAGTAATTGTTTCTTCAGCATAAGGCACAGTACTTGTACTACGCTTGGGCAGCACAGCTAGACCATAATTAGGTTAGCCCACGGATTTCACCCAATCATAGGAGTTTAAATCAGAAGCTCACGGGACTTCGAGCCTGTGGGGTCAAGTGACTCGTATATTGGAAACTCGCCTTCTCTTAATGGATGTCGTAGATCCTTCCTCAACAAAGGCCCGAGTTATGACTTTTGGCCATTGTGCTTGTCTTGATGGCAGGAGACCAATTTGGTCAAGTGAATAATTCCAATCACTTACTATTTTAACTCTACACCTCTGCTACGTTCCTCATAACCGAATCACCCTTTTCCCGTGCCACCTTTGCCACCCAATAAAGTGGAACAGCTTTGGACAATTTGTCCCAAGGTTCGCACAACAAAGCAACTCATCTCCCCTCCTCCCTCGCTAACCACGATGCGAGGGTTCACCCGTGCAAAATACCATCAATCTTTCCCTCCTGTACGGATTGTTTCTTGAGCGCGAAGAAGGAGGGTGGTAAAAAGAGCGACTCATAAACGCGAAGATGCGGCTCCTCACGATCACCTGCAGTTTGATTCTCTGGGCTGTGACTCTGAGCAACGCCCAGAGGGCAAAGACACGGGAGGACGACGGTAACCACAATGATGTCTCTGTGACCCTCTTCTCATCATTCGAACGCCTAGCCAGACTAGTGGACATTGCTTATTGCGTTGGAACTGCTGGTCTCTTTCACCCCTTTTCTTGCCTCTCGAGATGCCACGAATTTCCGTCACTGATCCTCAATACGACATGGAGCACAGGCGCGTTACTGGGAGACAGCTGTGGCTACATTGCTGTGGACCACGGTGTCCCAAGGCCCGATACAAGAAACACCGATTCCAGAAATGGGCTGTCAGGCGAGAAGGCCATCATCGTTGCATTCCGTGGCACCTACAGTATCTCCAATACGATTGTGGACCTGGGGACGATTCCACAGGAGTACGTGCCCTATCCCTCGCCCGATAACGGCGGAACGGGGGGCGACGGGTCGGAACCGCGACACAAATGTACCAACTGCACGGTTCACATGGGATTCCTCACCTCATGGCGCAACGCCCGTTCCCGCGTACTGCCCGCTATTAAAGATCTACGCAGAGAATACCCAGACTATAAAATTCACCTTATTGGCCATAGCCTTGGTGGAGCTGTGGCTGCACTGGCGGGCCTGGAGATGAAAGTCTCTCTGGGATGGAAAGACGTGGTTGTGACGACATACGGCGAACCTCGAATCGGAAATGAGGGAATATCAGCGTTCGTGAACTCAGTATTCGGTTTATCGAACGAATTGCTCGGGGCAGAAGAAAGACTGTATCGTAGAATTACCCATGTTGATGACCCAGTGCCTCTTCTTCCTCTCACTGAATGGGGGTACCGAGCTCATGCGGGCGAGTTCTTCATAGAAAGATCCAAACTACCGCCATCACCGAGTGATTTGAGAGTCTGCGTCGGGGATGCTGACCCAGACTGCATTGCTGGTGCTGATGATTCAATTTTGAGGAGCATGCTATCTCCTGGCCTATGGTCGAATCACCCGCGACTCAAGGATGGTGATACCATTGTTGAAACGACAGACACCCATAACCCAGCCCCGAAGCGTCACCAGAGGATGCGATTGCAAATTTGGCAATTACTCTCTGGCCACCGAGACTACTTCTGGCGCCTCGGCGTCTGCATGCCTGGTGGTGATCCCAAGAACTGGGGTCAAGATTACTACGCACCATACCGACCACAGGACTTTGATGAACTCTGAGGTCTTTTAATTTCACCATGTTTCTTCAAGGAGCAACCTAACTAGTCGAGAAAACAAGGCTCAATTCCCGTATCACTCTGTTTACCCAAAAAGCGAATCCAAATGCCTACGGCCTCTTAGACTAACCAAAGTAACATTTCAGTTGAACCCAAGTAGCCTTATTTGTAAAAAAAGCATTGATACAAACCTTTTCCCTCAATCAGTACCAGGTGTGTCCTTCCATTTTGAGACTGCTGCACTTTGATAACATCATGTGATCGAATCTGGCAGTTAAGTATTGGTCCAATTACGTCAGGGCAATCTTGAAACCCATGTCATTACAGATAAAAAGTGGTGATGAAAATGTAACCAAGGAGGATAGCTGTGCAGTCGTTCTTATTAGACAGCTATTTCCAAGGTGGAGTGGGGGTGACAAAGGTCTGGTGTGTCATACCCTGTAAACTAGAGCATGATGCAGATGCCTTTTGTTTTCTAGGTACGGAGTACATGGAACCCTTCACCAGGCAACGTGGCTTGCGTAGCAATGTTGAAGTTAACGACTTGTTGGGCAGAGGTTGGATGGATCCAAGGAGCTTTCCAAGGACTTGCTCTACTTAGCCACAGCTGTCATCAGCTGGTCGGATATATATATTTTTACCTTTTAGCATGTGCTTGCTTGGAGGCACACACTTCTATGGCAAGATGGTGTTTGGTTGATGCTCGCGTGATAGAGGAATGTGCGAAACGACCGCTTTTCTTCAGCTTTTTTCAGCAGCATGGGTCTCTTGCCAACAAATCTTGGGCGACACGTGAGATATGCATGCGGATATGTTGGGCATCCTGTCGGAAGGAGTTGTACGGAGTATTCATTTCGAGCATGCATACGAAGTAGTATACGAACTATTATCATTTTAAGTCCCTAATATCCGCTATTATTCAACATTTCAGAAACCTTGTTGGCCAGCCAGAGGAGACCCCTCTAGTACGGAGTATTACTTTACTACACAGGCCTTACAAGGCCTGTAATATGTGCTAATCGAGCCTTCATTTAACAGCCGAAATCGGTTGGTTTCCATTACATGGTAACGTGGTTACAGGGCTCAAGGGTCTTTAGGGGTTACTAGTTAGGTCATGGGGTCCGCCCGGATGGGATATCCGCCATCAAAATGAAGAGCAAAACTTGACTTGGAACGAGCCCTTGATAGGCTGTGATGAGCGGCCAGGTTGAATTACAGCGTCAATCTGTCGAGGACGTGACCACCAACCAAATTTGGTTGGCGATAATAGGTACAAAGTACTCGACTACTCTGTAACCTTGTTTGCTTGCTTATCAGCACAAGTCGAGCAGTTAGTTTGGCGTCAATGCAGAATACTTCTGGTCCTGTCCTCTCTGTACTCCGTACACCACCAAGAGGAAATGATAGGCCGCAGTTGAAAGTTAGTCACTGTCTAACAACCTAGGTACTTGAAACAATCCAATGGTTAGGTGCGCTACTCCGTATGTCCTTCGCGGGGCTAACAAGTACCAGTACTTGGGGTGATGCCAGCTCATCCATGCACCCCTTCCCCGCCTCCTGAGTTCCGTTACCTCATACGGATGGAAGCAAGTTCTGGTCAGCATTTGAGGCAGTGCAGGAAAGCCTGAATGGTTGAACCGCTCTGTTCCTGCCTGGGAAATCTCGGTACACAGCCAAGAGGGGTTGGAGGGAGTTGCATAAGGCAAAGTACCAGTACCAAGGCCGTCTGAAAGAAGGCAATGGAAGAATGGAGGGAGGGGGGAGGAGGTACCGAGAGAGATAGAGGTGCCTAACAAACAGGCTAGGGCGACTGCGACTTCGAAGGCTGTAAGCCGCTCAACTGCTTGGAAGTGCAGAGTATGTGGTGATATTCTGCTTAGACCTGTACATGTTACATGCAAGTGCAAAGTTAGGCTGCATGAAGAATTGGAAGAATAAACAAAGTGTTGCTAGCGACAAATACGTATTGTGAATAGTGAAGGCTATTTTTCTTGTGATTTTTTTTGATTTGATTTTTGATCTTTCCTTTGTTTTTTTCTTCTTATTTCTTCTTTTTTGCTCTTCTCTTCCATCCCTCTTGCCCCACCTTTTAATATGGGGCCAATCTACAAGTTGCTAGTACGGAGTATATTGACAACGAGAGGGAAAAAACCCCATTTCCCCCCCCCCCTAACGATTCCTTGCCTTACATCCTGTGACAACGAAAATCCATCACCACACTCCGCACTCCTAACTTTTCACCTACCACATCTTCCACTTCTACTCAACCAATATCACAACGACATCAAGCAAATAGTATATTTGTTTCCCTCCTCTTCACACTCATATCACAATGACTACTGAGGTAAGTTCTCGCCCCGTCGACATGCTCCCTTCCCCCTCTCGTCACCTTCTCCGCCTTTTCCCCCCCTCTTCCACGTCGCTCTCCTGTTCGGCGCGCAACGTGCAAGTTGATTCAGGAGGCCATTCCCACTCGTGCTCTCCGCCCCATACCATCTACCGCCGAGGGAAAATCTTCCCTCTTGCTTGAAAATGCCTGTCGGTGTCTCGTATGCTAACAAATCCGATTAACAGCGCGAAAGGTATATCCATGATCCACTCCCCGCGGGTTTTTCGAGTTCCAAAACGATCCTTCCTCCCCTTCGTGGACTTGCCACCGGCTGACCTTGTCCACTCCTCCGTGTTTTAGCAAGACTTTCCTCGCTCGTCTCTGCGAGCAGGCCGAGCGTTACGATGAGATGGTTACCTACATGAAGGAGGTTGCCAAGTTGGGCGGCGAGCTCACCGTTGACGAGCGCAACCTCCTGAGCGTTGCCTACAAGAACGTTGTTGGCACCCGCCGAGCCAGCTGGAGAATCATCTCCTCCATTGAGCAGAAGGAGGAGACCAAGGGATCGGACAAGCACGTTGGCACCATCCGTGAATACCGCAGCAAGATTGAGCTCGAGCTCGAGAAGGTCTGCCAGGATGTCCTCGATGTTCTCGATGAGCACTTGATCCCCAACGCCGCCAGCGGCGAGGCCAAGGTTTTCTACCACAAGATGTATGTCCCCATCAAACCGTCCTCATTTTCTTTATCGAGGTATCCCAGGGTTGAGTGGTGAACTGGCCCCTTGCCAGCACCCGCAGCCCCGGTGAATGCTCGTGTTGCACGTACCCCCACCTTTTTTATCACGAATTTTATATGCTAACTCTCATGTTAGGAAGGGTGACTACCACCGATACCTCGCCGAGTTCGCCTCGGGCGAGAAGCGCAAGGTCGCTGCCACGGCTGCCCACGATGCCTACAAGGTGAGTCGCCGGACCAGATCTATGCACTGTTTTCTAGACCCCGAGTAGTATTAACTTAGATTTCCCCTCAGAATGCTACCGATGTTGCCCAGACCGAGCTCACCCCCACACACCCCATCCGCCTCGGCTTGGCCCTCAACTTCTCGGTCTTCTACTACGAGATTCTCAACTCGCCCGACCGTGCATGCCACCTCGCCAAGCAGGCGTTTGACGATGCCATCGCTGAGCTCGACTCGCTCTCCGAGGAGTCCTACCGCGACAGCACCTTGATCATGCAGCTCCTCCGTGACAACCTCACTCTCTGGACCTCGTCCGAGACCGCCGAGGCAGAGACCGCTCAGGCTGAGCCCAAGGCTGACGCCGAGACCAAGGAGGAGGAGCCCAAGCCCGCTGCTGATGAGGCTGCCGCCCCCGCCCCCGCACCTGCTTCGTAAGCGAAGCCTCGCCGCTTGCACATATGCATGTGCTCCCGCCCCACGGCCTGCCCAACCTTCTAGATGAAGGCAGACTCGGGACATTAATGTCATTCTTCCCCCAAGGAGGAGACTTTACACATTGATTTGATACAAAATAAAGTTCGTGGCTATGGGCTCTCGGACAGGGGTTTTCGGTGCAGGATGGATTTGACACGGGATGAGGTGTATGGAATTGGGGGATTGTGTGGATCGGATGGTACCCAAATCGAGACGATGAATCTCTTGCTTTCGTGATACTTGAGCTTCTGTTTTTGTTTTTGTTTTTCTCTACTGCTTCTCGCGTCTTTTTTTTAGGAATCCACAGGAACTGAAGCATATGCCTTGTTTCTTCCCTTTCCAACGCACATCCTCTTCTGCCTCCACAAAGTCCTGCCTCCACGTCTGCGTTGCCGTCTACCTTGCCAAGGAACATGTGGGCAATAACGTTTTCAATGTCTCGTCCCTTTCGATACCTCGACCAGGCTAGATTTGGGAAATACCAACTTTCATCCTCCCCGCCTCTTTTCTTCATCCCCGCCTAGTCTCCAGGTCCAACTTTATGTTTTCCCTATATTATTGCCCTTTTCTCCCCTTCCCTACAGTGTCCTTTTGATCCCCCGGTTTTTCTTCTTGTTTTCTTCTCCTGTCTAAACCATGCCTCCCTTTTGATTTCGAAACGGCCGGAGGTATCCCGCAACCATGTTTGTTTGGGTTTTCCCGTCGTGCCTCTTCTTTCCTCGCCAGAGAAAAGAGAGAAAACAAAGAACAGAAAATATTATACATCTGTGCGCTACATTTTCCGTACGTTCTGGACCGGTGTGGAGTTCGACGTGCATATACGATTTCCTTTTTTTCAGTCGTGTTGTTGACTAAATTCCCCCCTTTCTATACAGAATACGAAATTCTCCAGTGTTTGCCTAACTTTGATTATGTGGGCTGCTCTCTACAGGAGTACTTGGGATCTCTCATCATAGAAAGACGTTTGGTAAATTTGAAGAATGTATTAAATATTAGATATTGTCATGTCCAAGTACCAAAGAAGGATTAAGAAAACAAGACGAAAACGACAGAAGAAAACGCCTGCTCTCCTCTCTGGCCAGATAGAAGAGGTCCCCCAGTCATTGCATTCATCGCCCGTGGATATCGAGTGTAGTATACTGACTACTTGTTAAAAATGATACGGTAAGAAAACATAAGGGGTACGCTATAATACGTAGAGATGGAGGAAGAATAGTGAAAGAAGACGAAAAGATAAAGTGTCATTGGGTTGCAATGCCGCCGGGATGTGCATGTCGCCCAGATTTTAGTAGCTTCTCGGCGCGTAGTAATCTAGCTCTCCGCTCATCAAGTCTCTTTCGACCAGGGTCCCGTGAGGAGGCGCTGATTTCGTCTATGTCGCCGATTTCGTCTTCAGCTTTGGCGGCAGCTGCGCGAGCTTCTTCAGTGTACATTTCGGTGCGGATGACTTCGTCTGAAAGGGGCGGGAGATTGACAATGTTATTGTCGTCGTCGTAACAACCACCGCCTTGGAAGCCTTCGGGGTACTCGTCCTCGAGGGGGCGGCGGCGGCGGCGAGCCTGATGCAGGGTGTTTCTGCGCACGCGGCGGGCGATGGCCATGATGCGATGCCAGAGGGCAGTGTCGTCTTCGGTGCCTGGGCGGTCGGGTGCCGAGGTGGCTGTTGTGGTTGTGGCGAGGGCGGCGGAGTTGGACGATGAGGAGTCTCGTATAGATGAGAGCCCGTCGGTTGAGGACTCGGAAACGCATCGGGCGACCTCGTCCCGCCAGACTTGAATGCGTTGCATCTTAGGGTATGGGAGTATGGGGCGAGGAACGGCAGTGTGTTTGGGTTGTGGCGAAAGGCCGTCGAACGGCCCAGCGAGGGGCGGGGGTGGTGAATGTCGCATCGGGGAGGGGGTTATTGTGCGGGTGTTGCTAGAGCTTTGTGGCCTCGCCAAAGAAGTGCTCGAGCTACTCGTGGGCATGTGAGGGGGGAGGCAAGAAGGTCAACCTTTTAGGGTGATTTGACGTGGTGAATTGCCCAAAAACCAGGTGAATGTCAAGAGGGCACCTTGATCCTGGGCCACGCCGCGTGAGGTGGAAAAAGAAAAGAAAGCAAGGTACGAGTATTTGGCGAGTATCAACCTTCTCAAGGGCAGGGGTGGTGGTTGTTTGCTTTGTTTGGTGCGTATTCTCTCTCTCACGTCGGGTCGGTTGATGTAGCGCAAGGCCCGATCGATGAACGAAGGCCAAGCCAATGATATTACAGCACTGCTCAGCTTCGGTAGGTAGGATGCTTTATGGTGGCTTCTTTGTTTTTATTTTTTTTTTCGGTGGGCCGCCGTTGTCGATGCTAGACAGTCCCTTTGCTCTTGGCCTTTCCAGATTTGGCGTGCCCTCCTGCGACAGAGAGATGCTTAAAATAGCTGCAGTGAGCTCGAAGGCGGCAAGGACTATTATTGAGAAGAAGGCGAGTGTGGCGCCGAGGGACAATAGGAAGCCAGGATTTTGCAGGCTTGTTTATTGAATTATCTCTGAGCTGCAAGTTGCCTTGGTCGCCCAGAGGATCGATAGCTGTACCGTGGTGGTTTTTTTGGACGTTGGGCCAGTGGCTTGGGAGGCTCTCTGTTGCGTGTTTCGCATGCAAGGTCCGCAATTCAAGTCTCATAGAAGGTCGTCCTCCTTCATCTTAGTGTGATGACCTCCGACGATTCGGCCCTGGCCGCTCGCAATTTTTATGTACCGAGATGGCCTCAGGACAAAGGAAAAAGACTACTTGTACAAGTAGATACACGGGCGTGCGGCGACTGCGGCTACTCTGTGCTATCACTCTCTGTGCAAGAAGACTCTGGACGATGTGGATCGAATCTGGGTTGCAAGTCAATAAAAGATGTCGTAAATAATGGTGTATTTATGTCTCTGTTTTGTTGTCTCTGTTTTGTTGCCTCTGTTTTGTTGTCTCTGGCTCCAAGTCCTGTGCGACATACGGATTTCTCTGCTGGTATCGGCAACGGGGTGAGAAAAGTAACTGGGAAGAGCCTTATCGGCGAGAGATGGAGAGCAAGGCGAGAAGAAGAGAAGGTAGGGAAAAGATGGAAAGAGACCAAGAAAAAAACGGTCATGAAGGTTTAGATCGGGGGGCAAATCGGCGTCGAGCTAGGATTTAGAGAATTAACCTACTACCCAAACAAGAGTAGTGCGTTTTTGGTCGGTTTTTTTCTTTCCTCTCTCTACGGAGTACGAATAGTTTATTCTTCGTGGAACGGGGTACGTGTACGGAGTATTATCATGTGTTGACCGTCCTTCCCCCCTTCCCATTCTGTAGTTGGGCTCTGTAACTGACTGTACGAGTACTCCTAATAATAAGGCAGAACTCCCCAACTGTGATTGAGCCTTGGCTGGCCAAACCAAGCTTGCAACACTGTCTTTTCTTTTTTATCTCCACTTTCCCCTCCGATCCCAATGCTCTTACCCCAAAATGTACCGGCGCTCTTAGCAAGTGCTGGGCAGTTTTTTTTGCTTGTGACTACGGAGTAGTTACCTTTTACGGAGCTTCTTTTCCATCTTTCCTCACCTTGCAAACGCAGGAAGAAGGAAAGAGCAGCCGCAACTAAACACTCATTATTCACTTATAGCCAGCTATTAGCCGATGAACTATTTGATCATCCAGTACGCTATGGTTCCCTTCCAACAGGAGGAGAAAGGCGAGGAAGAGAAACTTGGAGGGACGATCAGGAATACTTCGTTATGGGTCATAGTGGAGAGCTACCTCGTCACGCTGGCGCATCTCTTCTTGGCCAACCCGTTGCCCCCACCTGACCACAACAACATTTTACAGTAACTAACCGACCCTCGAATCTTTCGCCTCGACTCATCCCATTATCCCACCACTAATAAAAAAACAGATCGAAATAGGAAATCAGTAGCGTGGGACTTTTCTTCATCCTCCCTGAATGTCTGGATCTTCTATTTTAGTATTTTAGTTGACCCTAAAGAGGAAACAACAAGGCAAAAATGATCTTTTCATCCCTCAAAAACGCCGGCTCTACTTGTATATCTCTCTCTCCCTATAAATCAACATCTCTTCTCTTGATCCTGCTAGCACTCAAAAACCTTTCTATCCACCGCGGCGGGCTGTAGTAGGAGCCAATGGCTTCCACTGGTCAACTGCTGAAGGCCCTTCGTCCGCTAACGAGTCGAGTAAATCAACAGGGCCGGTCTCCGGCTTGGCTGCCACAGGAGGCCGAGCCTTGAAAAGGTCCGAGTTGGTCATACCTGGCAGTGCCACGGCCCCCGGCGGCAACTTGCGTCGCAACTCGACCGCTTCATTCGTAGACACAGTTGGTTTGCGGGGTTTCGGTGGTGCCTTTTTCAGACCGTTCCTCGCCTCGTTGTTCGTATTGTCTCCACCATCTACCGAACTCCTGGCGAAACCCTGTAGGCCTGTCGCTGAGCGAGTTGGTAGTGGCGGCGGTGAGGGCCCCTCCCTATCACTTGAAAGAGCACTTGCAACTGATTCTTGGGCGGTACTGTCAGTTGTTGCTCCTGCACTGGCCAAGTGCTGAGGCTTTTTTGCCACAACAGGGGGTGACTTGGATGCCCTCGACTCCCGGACGGCTTGTGAGAGGGCTGAAGTAGGCCGTTGTACGGGCGGCAGAGGCCCGGTCTCGGTGCGTTGGAATGTGAGTTGGCTGGTCTGCTGGTTGTTGCTCTGGGGGCCGGCGGTTTGGCGCCGGGGTGGAGGCGGTGGCGGAGGTGTATCCTGGTTACGATTAGTGCGGCTATCCCCTCCCAATTCACGTCCGGGAACTCTCGCGTGTGAGCCCGACAAGGCGCCATCTGTTTGAACAGGGGGGCGTCGCGGTGCTGCTGCGCCCCTCCCCGCCGTATGCCCTAACCCTGGGGGCATGTTCACGAATTCGAATGGCGAAGTCGACATGCTGGAAACGGATAGTCGAGATGATGATCTAGGAACCGCTACCCAATCCACTTCGTCCGTAGGTGAAAATGGGTTGGATGGCCTGCTTGGGTTTAAAACCACGGTTGACCCGTCTCTCGCCTTTGGCGGCGTAATGTTTGCACGGGCTGACTGGCCGTTATCGAGCCACCACTTCTGTTGGTCTGAGCTCGCTGGAGGCAGCCCGGGTTCAATTGCATCGTAGCCTATAAGGTCTTCGTCGTCGGTGCTGTATACATCCGCGTTTGCCACCGTATTCCCGACTTCTGAGCTACGCTGTTCGTAGAGTTGGTCGCTGATCGCCCGTCGCTTTTCTTCGTCAACCATGGTGACAGTGCACTGAAAGAGGGCGTACACGGGCCGGTGGTCTGAGAAGCGCAGTGGTGCGCTATCGTAAGCTAATTGCCGAACATTGGTGCCCTTGCGGAGAATACGGTCCGTCCAAGCCGGGATGCGAGCCTTGTCACTATATCTAGCTGTTAGAAACAACGCTTTATTTTCATCATGTTATGTTACCAAGGCGCATCGCTTACGAGGTGTCATATTCATCCGTCCCGACGTCAAACTTATATGTGGGCAAAAAATTGATTCTAGCTTCCGAATAGTATTGGAATGCCAATCCCGCAACCATTTGTAAGTTGAGCTGTTAAAGATTCGTGTTAGCAACGAAGATCGACAACGTGAAGGAGGCGCAGACAGTGGGAATCAAACCTGGTCGTTCTCGTATAGGGTTCCCAAATCTCTCTTCTGAATCAAAGCTCTCGTGGTCTCCCAGCTCAACCCTATACGGTAATTGAAATCGCCAAGCCAAATGACAGTGTCTAAATGAATAAGGCAAAAAAGACACCTCGGTTAGCTTTATATCACCGCTTCAAAGACACGGGGGCAAGCGCTGTATGCTTGTTTAGGCAACTGACCATGGTCATCGATACCGCGGTTTCTCTGGAATCGTAACCCTCGGTGTATAGTTTCGTAGTCTCTGTTTCTCTCATCGTAATTTGAGAAACCCGCCGCCAGATGCGCTGTCACGAAACAGATTTGTGTATTCGCGTACTCGAAGCGTATAGCAACCGCGCCTTTATTACCTGCCATGCCAGACATGCCTGTTTTCTTGACGCTTCCTTCGACATTCTTGATGTTTTTCAAAGCAGAGGCTCGCACGAGAATACAGAGTGCAGCACCGACGAGTTGGCCGCTGCGAAGGAGAACGTACTTCTCCCCACCCGATAAATTCGACCGGTGATTGAGCGTCTTCCGAACTGCCTTCTCCCATAAATGCTTTCTCGAAGGGTCGCTATTCATAATCTGCTGGGGGCTAAGCTCGACAATCTCTTGGAAGCCGACGGCCACAATGTCCGGTTGCATGTTCCCTAGGGATTCGGGCCAAAGCCATGGTGACAAATCCTGGTCTAGGCCTTCGGTTCGTCCATTCAAATTGAATGTGCCAACCAACCTGTAGAGCCTATAGTCAGTGAAAAGAGGCCAGAAGGTTGTAATTAGGGTATAGAATAGTTGTACTGACATAGTGATGGAACTGGACGAGGAATACTCGGCGCTTCGTTTGGATAGCTCGTAAGAAACAAAATCACTGATAGGATCAAATAGCTGAACAGTCGTTTGGCCAACGAGTCGACCAAGCAGAAGATCAATGACCATCTGCCTTGCTGGGTCGGTAAAGTTATTGTGGTAGAGCCTCTGGGCTGACTTGCGCATGTCAGCGATGGCCCCTGCTAGCGACATCTTTCCGTGACGCGTAAACGATGTCTTGAGAGCGCCAGTGCCTGCGTATATTTTTGACAGAGAGTCCCCGTTGTCGGCCCAAAGACCAGAGTGCCGCACCCAGAAGTCCGAGGCTGCATACTCCCCTCGGTGTCCTAGAAACGCCTCTACCGCCATTTGAGAAATGATGGTTTGGATCAGATTCGTTCTATCGAGGCAATCTAGGCAGTTGGTCCGAAAGACGCCTTCTTGCTGGAGAACGGCGACGGATCTAGCATGCGACGTTCTGCTGCCGTCTGGGTCATCCATCGCGTCGTCCACCTCCTCGGCAAGGAAGTACGCGAAGCCATCAACAGACTGTTCAATATACCTGCGTATCTCTCTTGCCGCCTCGTAGCCAAGTGCTCTGGTTTCGGCATGGAAATCGTACTCGGTGGTTCGCAAAAGAACATGGTCAGCGCTTTGCTTGTCTGAAGAACGGCTGAGAGGGCAGTGTGCAATGCCACGGCGATATAACTGAGTCAACTCGGCCTCTCCCGGCTTCGCGTCGCTGAGAAGGTTGACTACATGGACTGCTCCATAGGTCTGCTCAAGGTCTCGGAAATGCGCATCGAATGCTGGCTGAGTACCGTCTGGCGACCGGGTAACAGTAATCTTCTGCCGACCAGGGATAAGATCCGGGGCCTGTTCCCAGAAGACAGGGACAGATCCGCGAACTTGCACATAGGAGAAGAGGGCTCCTGAAGGACTCCAATACGTTGTCTCTGTCTCTACAAAGTTTGCTACATTCCCATCGTCGTCAATTCCACGCGCATTGAAACGCGTACCAGCTCTCCTTGACGAAAGACGGGAGATGACGGTTAGATAGGAGGGAAGCCCAGAAGACTTTGATCGAAGGGGAGCAGCAGATTGGGGGATGGTAGTGGTACCGCAAAAGCCTCGGATGGCAGAGGTGAGTACTCTTGACGAGTCGAGGGCCTCTTTGTCCTCGGGCATCAGCCGGGATCTAAACTTCACCAAAGGATTGATCATGAAATGGTTCCAGAGAAAGGACTCATCGAAGTTGTCAATGTCGAATGAAGTTGCATTCAACGGTCTATTACGTGTTAGAGCACGACAAATGAGGGGGAAATGGACCATAGGGAAATGGAAATAACATGACTATAGTGGAGTGACATGGTAATGGGCACATACCGATCCTGAAGCCTGTTTGTTAAGTCAAAGTCGGTACTATAGTAAAAGGAACCGTTGCTGAGAAGCTTGCGTAGATCGAAACACGGATGCTGCTCTATAGCTATTTCCCGCCGGCTCAGGTTTTGACCATAAGAAGCTGACGGATCCACGGATTCAAGATCCGCCGTGTCCATGGAAAACACATCGTCATACTCGGAGCTACTCAAACAGTAGAAAGCGACACTGGCAATGCGCTCGATTGTCTCGCCGGCTCGCACGGTTGCAGTGCGCACGGCGTGGGTGACGACGCAGAGAAATACCTCGCCTTCCACGGATATCAGACCCAAGGTTCCGTAGATAGGGCGAGGGGTAAGAGGACGGTAGCCTTGGAGGGTGTGTGGGCCATTTCGGACAAACTCGACCATGCACTTGGCCGAGGGGTTGTCCGCACCACCCCGGGATCGAGCATTGGAGGGGTGGCTGCCCGGGGACGAGTTCGGAGCCACGTGAGGCTGCACGTTGCCTTCGCCGGAAGTGGCGCTATAACGGAAAATGAGGGAATGGGACGACGAAACAATAGCCAGAGCACGATGGGGATGCTCTCGTATGAGAAGCTGGCTCGACTTGTCTGATGTGGGAGAGTGGCTATGCCCAGCGGGCACGTTATAGCGAGTATCCATGGAGGCTGGTAGTTCTTCGACAGCGACCAATTGGAAATGAAGCTCTCGGGCACATGTCTATGATGAGAAAAAAAAGAGAACGGTCATCTGCTAAAGAAGAAGGAGGGTATTAAAATATGATCGATAGAGCCGCAAGCTGCTATTGGAGAAAGGAAGGGGAATTGATGAACCTTCAGCCCCACGAGAAGGGCACTTGAACCACCTTTGCAGTCTACGATGCATCTACTCCGTACAGTGTTTGCGCAGCTGTAATACAGAATACAAGGGATGCAGGTTCGACTAATGGGGCCCACTCGCTTGACTACCATGACGTTGCTTATTATGAAGCTCCTTAGAGCGAACTGGCCTGACCCCTCCTACAGCGACTGGTGTCTATAAAAACAAAAACCTGCCAATTGCCCTCTCCCTCTATTATATAAAATTTTTCAAGAGAACGTAATCAATTTCTACATGTTCAATGATTCTCTGAAATAAATTTTGAAATATTCTCCATCTTGTCTTTGCGTTTTGAGCCTGGAGTGCATTAAATTCCTGAGTCAACGACATACTTGTACAAGTATGCAGTATCGAGAGTAAATATATGGAGTAGCGGGTGTGCAAATGCTGAGTCATCACTTTTGACTCTGCGCCTGGTCACTCACAAGGCTGGAGCACTTTTTCCTTCGACAGTCCTAGTCAACATACAATCCAAGAATAAAAGAGTATTCACCCTAAACACATCATTTCTCCAACCGCGCAACCTCTGTCGGTATCTTATCCATTTCGATACACGCCCGCTAAAGTCGAAATTCTCTCCATATCACTCGTGCGTTCGACTGCTATTCACCATGGCAGACTTTAGTCGGTTTGGGGCCTCGGACGAGGAGAACCCCGAAATTCGGCGACTCAAGGGAGAAGTTGTAAGTTGCCCAACCATCAATCGCTTCGGCGCAACTGGATTCTGGGGGTTTAACGCGATTGCGCTACCTTTAGGACGCCGACCCCGACAATTTCGAGAACTGGGAAAAGCTTATACGAGCTTGCGAGATGGAAGGTGCTCTCAATCGGAACTCCAGCCCGCAATCAATCGCCGCATTCAGGGACGCATACGATAGATTCCTTTTAAAATTTCCTCTTCTATTCGGGTACTGGAAAAAATACGCCGACCAAGAGTTCAATATTGCGGGTCCAGAGTCGGCTGAAATGGTTAGTCTTATCTTTTGTCATTCACTCATCCAGAGGCTCACATAATTTGACTGCTAGATCTACGAGAGAGGATGTGCCAGCATCACCCATTCTGTCGATCTGTGGACTGAATATTGCTCCTTCAAAATGGAGACAACCCATACGCCACATCTCGTCAGAGAGTAAGTTGAAAATAGAAGAAAGAGATACCCTCCCCTTGCCCCATGCCTCCCTCCCCCCTCCCGGCGTATCCTTAACATGACTTGTCGTCGGCCGACCAGTCATGCGCAGCTGTCAAAAGAACCAAGAGCCGAATCAGACCATCTGCGCCGCCATACCCCAGGTTTCGATGAGCGGATCCCCTCTGGAGAGCGACCTACTTCCGCCTAATGCTTTGAAATTTCGATATCGGCTCTCGCATTGGCAAAAGGAACCCGCTCATCTGGCACAACCTCACATACCTATACCACCATATCTTTTTTCTGCGGGGCCGTCCGCCGTTCTTCCCTCTTATCTGAATTGATCATCCCCCCGCCAAGAGTAGCTGGCGATGGAACTGGTGGCTGCTCGTTTGCACATTAATCAACTACCCCCTTGCCAGTATTATACCTCTCTATCTCCTCCCGCATGCTCCTAGTCCTGCTAGAATCATCGCTAACATTTATCAACAGGCTGTTCGAACGAGGCGCCGCGTGTGTCGGGCTCGATTTTCTTGCTCACCCGTTCTGGGACAAATACATCGAATACGAGGAACGGCAAGAGGCACATGACCGAATTTTTGCCATTCTCATGCGCGTTATCAGCATCCCAATGCATCAATATGCACGATACTTTGAGCGTTTCCGACAATTGTGCCAATCGCGTCCCGTTGAGGACTTAGTACCCGAGGCTACGCTTGCGCAATACCGCGCCGAAGTAGCTGCCGAGGCCGATCCATATGGTGGGGTTCCGCGAGGCGAGTTGGAGATTGAGAGAGACCTCCGGGCTAAGATTGATGCTATGTACTACGAGGTGTTTACGCAGACACAGACGGAAACAACCAAACGCTGGACCTACGAGTCGGAGATTAAGCGTCCTTACTTCCACGTCACCGAACTCGAGCAAGCACAGGTGAATAACTGGCGCAAATATCTCGATTTCGAAGAGTCGGAGGGGAACCTCGAACGAATCATTTTCCTTTACGAGCGATGCCTCGTGACGTGCGCTTTTTATGACGAGTTTTGGTTCCGCTATGCTCGATTGATGGCGGCACAAGAAAACAAGGCGGAAGAAGTTCGCAATATCTACTTGCGGGCGTCGACGCTATTCGTCCCCATCAGCCGTCCCGGCATCCGACTCCAGTTCGCTTACTTTGAAGAAAGCCATGGACGGATTGATGTAGCGCGCGATATCCATGCCGCCGTTCTGGCTAAATTGCCCGATTGTATCGAAGCCATCGTGTCGTGGGCACATCTTGAAAGACGACAAAATGGTCTCGATGCGGCGGTCGAGGTCTTCAAGGCCCAAATTGACTCACCGGATGTTGACCTGTACACCAAGGCGGCTCTGGTAACGGAATGGGCCCTCCTTCTCTGGAGGATCAAGGGGTCGGCAGAGGAGGCTCGGACTGTCTTTATGAAGAACGTCCAGTGGTATGCCGACAGCCGCATCTTTTGGGAGAAGTGGATCGAGTTCGAACTCCAGCAGCCCACAAGCCTAGAACTGGAGGCCCAACACGGCGAGCGTTTGAAGCAGATATTCACCGACATCAGCACAAAGAGTCGACTCTCGCCTGGGGTGAAGATGGAGCTGGTGCGTCTCTACCTAGCATATCTTCAACAGCGGGGAGGCAAAGATGCCATGGAGCAGTTCCTCACCATAGACCGGGAGTATTTCGGGTACGTTTTTGATATCCTTACACAGCCATGCTCCCTTCCCTGTCTTGTTGCTGTAGGCCCTGACTAATTTCAATGATAGGCCCTCGTCAATCTCAATCTTCTCCAAACCGAAGACCGACAAAGAGAACGGAACGGTGTTGGGCGAATTGGACGAAAACTCGCGACAAAAGGCGGAAGCCAAATATCTCACATATTACGAACTAAATACCGGCCCCGACCCAAATGCACAGGGGACCGCACCCTTTCACTAATGGAAAATTGCTGGGCTGCCCCCTAATTCTTTCCCCTTGCATCTTGGCCGCAAAAGCGTGCTAGAAATTGTCCGGTCAGAGTCTGTTCCACTGAAGAAATATCGTGTATAGTAGTAGTAGTAGTAGTAGTAGTGTAGTACTGTTTCCGACCTCTTTTATTCGGGCTTGGCTGGTTGGATTCCATAGTTTTAAAAAATACAGTCAGCGATATTAGATTTGCTAGAGATGGACATGATGCACGGAACTAACTGGCCAGACAATGAATGTCCCCATTGCGAGTTGAACCAAACGAGCAAAAAAATATGCCACTAATAATAAATGCGGTCTACGCAAGCATCCGGGTCCACATAGAAGAGGAAGACTACGGCTCCACAGAGGACTCGGAGGATAAAATTTCGACAATCCAATTGTCCAGTACAAGTACTCCGTATTGTCTCCTTTCAACAAGAATTTCTGTTTCGACAAGGTTTTGTCAGTCATATCCCCTCGAGCGATATGGCCTAGGTCGATGTTGTGGAGTTAGCCGGAAGAGTGTGCGACTCCGAAATGCGGGTTCCGGCGAAGAGCGAACTCCCTGCTCCCTGTAGTATTAGGACGTAGTTTACTCCGTAACCAGGCCCCGCCATACTGGCTTGCTTACACTAGGCCAATTGCCATTGGTTGCATGTTCTGGAGCTTTCTTCGTTCAGTGGAGAGCTGTACCCACATAGCGGGCTAGAAACAGTGATCAGGATCTCATTAGGCATAGAGGAGGAAATTCACCGACGGATATACTCCGTACGGAGTATAGTATTACCGCTTTGGACGACATCTGTATTACGAGAATTAGCCTTGTGGCTGGCTGGCCTTGTGAAGAAAACGGCGAAAATTAATGATTTTGAACGGATGCAGCATTTTGAGGGAGAATATTATGTAGGTGAAGTTGGTGAAGGTGGCTGGCCGACGGCCCGACTTAGTTTACAATATCAGTCCTAATGTAGCAATACCCCGTGCTTTAGACTCCGACACTGGCCCTCGCTATTAATACTCTGTACTTAATATTCCTTGTATCAATAATGATATTGGCAAAAACACAATCAGTCATTCCAGAGAGCCCGAAATTGCGGGTACAGTGTCCATCCTAACGACTGTACTGTCCCCGGAGCAACCTCGCTCACGTTGCTACACGATAATGCCCGTGTCCCATGCAGCTTCCAACTTGGGCACAGTGCCCGCTCCTCGAGCTTTCCAAGTCAGCTTGGCTTGGGCCAGGACCCCCCGCATGTTTTGATGACCAATGGGGTTCGATTGAATTCTGATTGTCCTCGTTGTCCTCCCCCCCCCCCCATAAAAAAGCCATGTTTCCCTTGCATCATATCACTGTATCTCAAGTCTTGAACGATTCTTTTTTTCGCGCTGTACCTGTTTCCAGCAGATCTTTGATTTCGTTTTGATTACATCACAGTAAGTACTTGTCATTCTCTCTCATATCTATGTAATTGCGCACACCAAGAGCTTTCTTTGTGTCTATGCACGAGACGCCCGCGCGCAGCTAAAGGTCTAGAATGGCGAACAGCCTCAAAAATTGGCGACGATGGCAGTCAGTTTTCTAACCGATTTCGAATCCAACAACAGATGGCTAGCGCTTCTCGTCATTTTGCCCGCGTGGCATTGCGGTCCTCGACCCGAAATGCCCTTTTTGCCGCCCCCCGACAAGCCTTCAGGGCGCAGGGCCGCCGTTTCTATTCCTCAGAACCCCCCAAGTCGGGTGGCAGCTCGACATGGCTCTGGCTTACAGGCGCCGCGGCGGCTGGCGGTGCCGGCTACTACTTTTATACCCAGGGCGACTCGAGCGTAAAGGCCAAGAACTTCACTCCCACACAAAAGGACTACCAAGAGGTGTACGATGAGGTCGCCAAGCTTCTCGAGGAGCACGACGAGTACGAGGATGGCAGCTACGGTCCTGTTCTCCTCCGTCTCGCGTGGCACGCCAGCGGAACCTACGACAAGGAGACCAAGACTGGTGGTAGCAACGGTGCTACCATGCGATTCGACCCCGAGTCGGGCCACGGTGCCAATGCCGGCCTCAAGGTTGCCCGCGATTTCCTTGAGCCCGTCAAGCGTAAGTTCTATCCCTACCTGCGTGTCCTTGCTCTTCTCCTAGACTCGGCGACGTAGTGCCCTGCCTGCTAGCTACACTTTGCGCGGAGCAACTCTGTCCTTTCCGCTCCCTCTACTCTCGTTCCAGTGCGTACTAATCCCGTTCCTCGTTGTAGAAAAGTTCCCCTGGATCAGCTACTCTGATTTGTGGGTGCTCTCCGGCGTTGCAGCCATTCAGGAGCTCCAGGGACCCGACGTTCCCTTCCGCCCTGGACGTACTGATGGTGTTGCCGCCGCCTGCACCCCGGACGGCCGTCTTCCCGACGCTAGCCAGGGACCCAAGCACATACGCGACATCTTCTACCGCATGGGATTCAACGACCAGGAGATTGTAGCCCTCGTTGGCGCCCACGCTCTCGGCCGTTGCCACCCTAATCGCAGCGGCTTCGAGGGCCCCTGGACCTTCTCGCCCACCGTTTTCACCAACGACTTTTACAAGCTTCTCTTTGACGAGAAGTGGCAGTGGAAGAAGTGGAGCGGCCCGGCACAGGTAAGCCAGAGGGGAACCAGACTTGGGCATGTTGCTGATGAGACGAAGAACTAACCTATGTGATTCCTCTATAGTATGAGGACAAGACCACCAAGTCCCTCATGATGTTGCCGACCGATCTCGCCATGATCCAAGACAAGTCTTTTAGGAAGACGGCCGAGCTCTACGCCAAGGACAACGACGCATTCTTCCGCGACTTCTCAGCCGCTGTCTTGAAGCTTTTCGAGCTCGGCGTTCCCTTCCCCGAGGGCTCCGAGAACCAGCGATGGGTGTTCAAGCGCCGCAACTAAGGGTCTCTGCTCAGACTCCGAGGCAGCGCCACGACGAGCGAATCAGAAAACCAATGCGACTCGAGATACATATTTGATTTGTTCGCGCGTCATTTCAAAATTTGAGAAAGCAAAGACGACTAGACAACTAGAACTGCTAGAACTGCTAGAACTGCTAGAGCCGCTAGAAGGTCACGGCCAGCATTAGAAGTTTCCCTTGTCTAGACCAGACATGAGGGCAGAATAGACGTTGGGGGTTGGAAAGGATGTTGAAAAGGATGGGGATACCGAAGGGCAGTTTCGCTTTGAGTGCGGAATCGGCTGGTATGATACCAAGACTCGTCATCCACTTGTATTATTTCCTTTTGTTTTGGGGTCTTGGGAGGAATCACAATGTCGAAGTGTTTTATGTTAGGTTACCAGATAAGATGCAATCAACCGTGTGTACGGAATACTTAGGTGTGTGGTGACGATGTACGAGGTACGAAGTGATACGGTCATAGTCGGTGACTTGCACACAAGTCCAACAACCCCTTTCACCCCCTTTCCCTCGTCTTCCAAATGTTGCATGTAAATCCCGATGACCTCTAGCATCAAGCCAAACCCCCGAACCCTCTAGACTACGGAGCACACACCACTCAGCACATGCATTATAGCCAACTAGTCAAAACCCTCAACTGAACCCACGTTACATCCCAAAGATCCCAAGTAACAGACAGACTCGATCAAATTCCTTTTGTCGCCCGTGGTTTTCCCCTCAACCACTTATGTACTTCCCAGACAGCAAAGTAAAAGTCAAAGTCTCGGCCAAGAGCAGTTTCTCGGTAGGAAATGTGCATGAGACATTGTGTTCTGCCCTTGCCCCCCTCTCGAGACGGACAGGACAGGACAAATGACACCTTTTCCCCCCATCATGTCTTTCGAGGCGAAATGACAAGGAAAAACAAGTGTCATTCCCTCAATGGTTTTGTTGTGTCAAAAAATCCGTCAGAAAGTAAAAGCTGTCAACTCATGCTCGCCTACTCCGTACACCTCGACTGACATTACATGCTCGGCCCGAGAATTCAATACACAGATCAACCATGCTAATGAATTTCCCCAGTCCATGCACAATCACATCCAAAAAGTAAATTGCTCCCCCTCCCCCTCCCCCAAAAAGGTATTGAAAATGCAGGTACAAAATCCTCTAAACCAATCACTCAAGAAAAGACCCCATCCCGTCCAACCCCTGACGATCTCCAAACTAAACAAAAAGTCAGCACATCTGTGATTTTCCAACAACCCCCCTCCCACTAAAGAGATAAGATTTCATCTCGTCAAAGCTAAGTCCACCGGGGTTTATGCCAAAAAAAAACACACACACACACACACAAATCGCTGAATTCGATTTGCTTTTTCCGTAGCAAATGCTCCATATAATACGGAGTAATTGTACATACTTATCATACTCGGATTGTTTTAGTGTCCTTTAGCAGGAAAGAACACCCGGGGGGCCCGCAATCCACTGTAGCCATGCGGGAACTGCTCAGTCGGGCATGGTCGCGGGTAGATCTGGCGCTCGCAGCTGGAACCCCGTCCACTGACTCCATTAAGTCGCCTTGGCAGAAAGAAGCCCAAGAGCCCTGGAGCCCTGGGTGGCTGCTCCGTAGCTTTAGCGAGTCCCACTCCCCGTGTCGTTCCCGCTCTGCTTTCTTCAGGGCCCTGATGCTATTAGTTTATTACTCCGTATGACACCACACCCTAACTCCACAGGCCATCGTCGTTTGTCTTTTCAAAAGCGTCCAAGCATCTCTCCGGCTGATCCAGACATGCGCCGGTGAGCAGACTACTCAATCTTGAATCTCCCAAATCTCGCCAACAGAAAACGGTCATGTCGTGGGAAAAGCAAAGAAATTTCTTTTTCCATTAAATTTTTTTTCCCTCTCAAACATCCACCTTCTTCGCTATTGCTTCAAAATGCTTCAATGGATTGTGTGCCCTTGTGTACGTGACCTGATGATACCCGATATTTGTACCGTTCCTTGTTCCTCCGTATATGGATATTACCTCCAAACCCCAAAATACAACCAGTAGATAAAAAGAATGACATGGGAAAAGAGAGCTCTTCGCCGTCAGTGTCGAAAGGTGTTGTGGGCAACGCTTTCCTACTATTCTCGCACCATGTGTTCCTCCACGTATTCAGCACCCAAAAGGGAGAGCAAACCGCCAAAAATGTATCAAAAACACCGCCATCCCTGTCATGATATAGTGTACCCGAACCGGTAACTCCTCTCCCTAAAAAAAAAGAACAAGACGAGAAAAAAAAGAACAAAAAAAAAATCCAGCATACAATTCATTAGACGGATTCGTCGCCATGCTACCTGTCGCTAAAGTCTTGCTGCGTAAGGTTGGTAAACTGGAGCTGCTTCGTGCGCGGGACAGCCTTCATGGGCGACTTGAGGGTTGTGGTGGTCGCGTCAGACCAGTTGTACTCTTGGTTGCCGCCCGCAAGGCAGGCTCCGTAGTAGCTCGGTCCCATCATGGGGAAAGAAGGCGTGTCCGGCTGGCTGAGCGATCCGTCGGCGAGGTAGTCCGGCATACCAAGGTTCATATTGGCCGAGAATTGCCCCATGTTAGGTGCCATGCTTGTCTCATCCGAGAGGCCGAAGTTGATCCCACTGTCCATCGATGCGCTCGACGACATTTCCGAAAAGCCCATGAGGCCGGGAGTCGAGGGGGGAGTTCGGAGCGTGGGGTCGGCCAATGATGGGACGCCGAGGTTCTGCGAGAGAACAAACTGTCCGTCGTCGCTGGACGATGTCTCGCGCTGAGCTGACATACTCGACACAATAGGCGTGTTGGGTGTGGGCGGGCCAATCGTGGTTGAGGGGGCCTGCATACCGGGGGATAAACAGAGGGCGGCGCCGAGGAGCTGCTCGTGCCTTCGGTCAATGAAGGGGCTGCGAGGAGCAATGGATGTAAGCGTCTTCTGGATCCGGGCCGGCCCTGGACCGCAGGCAGAGGCAACGCGCCGCAGGGGGCTGCTGGAGTCGGACCGCCGTGTACCAAAATCGATTCCCGTCCTGGGGCCAACGTGATACGATGGTGTGCGGAGGGCCGCCGGCTGCGGTCTCTTGCGTCGAGACGCGAGGTCAATGGCTGGCGGTGACTTGAGGGCAGGGCCGGGAGGCGAGGACATGGGAGGCGAATGGACGGCGGCATCAGGGGATAGATTTTGGTAGTTCATCTCGATCGAGGGTTGTGGCACATCGGCTTCCATCTGGAGACCGGGCGTGGCTAGAGGCGGCGAGAAGTGCGCCAGTCCGCACATGGTCTGGCTCAATCCCACCGAAAACTCGTTCATGGACACGGGGAAGTGCTGATGGCCGAGATTTGGCATCGAGGTTGACATTGTATTTGGCATGGCGCAGGGTTGTGAGAAATAGTCGTCCACGGGTGCCGAAATATCCAAATCGAAGGAGAGATGCTGGTTGGTGTCGTGTGCCAAAGGCGAAGCTGTGGAAGGAACTTCGGAGGCTTGGGGGCTAGTTGTGTATGTGTTCTCCGAGGACATGGTCCCAGTCGTCTGTGATAGGTTTCGCTCTTCAACAGAAGGGAAGTCGAGTGAGTAGTTCTCCGACGCATGCGTGACCGAAGCAGCGTTCAAGGGCTCGCTTTGGTCGCTGGCGGGAGAGGGGCCCAGGGCCATTGCTGGAGACGAGGCGTCTGAAGCACAGGCATTCTCACGCCTTTGCCGAGCCTCAAACGCTTGGGTGTTGCGTTCCTGCTTTGCCTTGGCCCGTCGGTTTTGAAACCAGTTCTACATTGCGCAAAGATTTTGTTAGTAACAGCAAATACACCCAAGAGTGCGGGAATGCTTACATTAATACGGGCAATCTCAACACCCATTTGCTGGGCAATCTCCTTTTTCACATTGGCAGACGGCTTGTTGTTCTTTTGGAAAACCGCTTCCAGTTGTTCGACCTCTTCCTTGGCCAGTCTGGGTTTCGTCTCCGTTGTCTTGCCGAAGACGCCAGGGATCTTGACAGCCGGGCGAACGTAGGCACCAGCAGGCCAATTCAGGTCATGCTTGTAGCCGCTCATCGATTGGGCCGGGACGACGGACTGCTGGTCGAAGGGAGTAGGTTGGCTGTATCCAAGGTGTGGTACAACCTGCAGCGACGGGTTGTTGTAGTGGACGAAGAAGTCCATTGGTCCAGCTATGATGCGGGTGAGAGCTATGCGTAGTTTTCGTTGTGATTGTACCGGAGGAGGAGAGGGGAGGAGTACTGTCTTCTTTCACTCCCGTTCTCACCGTTGCGGAGGGGGAGGTCCAACGAGGTGAAGAGCAGAGGACGGCGAGAGGCGAGATCGGGTATTATGGAGAGGTGTAAAAGAGTATCAGTGATGAGCTAACAGCAAAAACACATAAGTGAGCGAATGTTAGAAAGGAAATAAAGAGCGACTGGAGGTCAGGTGGGATCGACCTGAGGAGTATTCGGTTGTCGAGATAAAGAGAGGTCTAAATCGAACGACCATGGCGATGGGATTGTCCACATATATGGGCGACCGGGAGGTTTTCTATGGTCTGTGGTCTGTGGAATGGGATGGATGGATGGATACCCCCCCCCCCCCCCCCGGACTAGTCCAAGATGATTACGGAGAGTCTCTCCTACGACGAAAAAGCAAGACTACGTACACTAGCAAGACCCTGGGCAGAGGGGAGAAAGGAGAAGAGGGGAGTGTTAACTAGACGAAGGGGGGGGGGTGTGAGAAGGTACGGAGTAAAAAAGTTACAAGGTACGTAGGTAGGGTGGGGGGGGAGTACTTCCAGAGTTCGCTCTTTCGTTTTTTTAGTCGAGGAAACGGCATTCTAAGACCACCTCCCAAGACCATGTCTATTATGCAACTGATAGAAAGGTACTCGTGGCTGCTACGTAGAAGAAATACAAGACATTCTACGATGAGACTCTACATACGCAGGTACTCAATGACAGACGACACAGCTAAGTTGAGAAAAAAAAAAAAGGGGGGGGGGCATGAGAGACTTGAATCCCATTCCGGACGAGTTCAGAAAATCAGGTGCAAAAAGCCCACACAAAACTCTCTTACGAAAATGAAAGGCGTCTGTGTGAGAGAGCCACTGAACGCGGGCCCTTGATTTGCAAGTAGGGAGTACTCGCTCGTACCTTCCGGGTTGCGGAATAGATACATGGGTAGGGAGTGTATCCATCCTGTAAACTCACCTTCTCCTTTACCCAGGAAAATTCATCACCTATGGAATAAAACAGTTTCGTTTAGGGCTGTCGAGGCTGTACGAGTAGTCTACGGAGTACTCCGTACTCAGTAGACCAGATGAACAGACCAAAGGGTTCCCCTGGTCCAGGCTTGAAAATCATGCATGCACAAACGGAACGCAAATCCAGAGGAGGGCCTCCATGTCGCCATGCCCCACCCGTGGGACCTCTTCTTGAATGGAGTACGGAGAAAGGGCCCTGGCTGGCTGGCCAGTCCAGTCCAGTACGGCATACTAGTAGGGGGCCAGCAGCCATTTTTGTGCATAAACTAAAGGGCAGAGCTTGAAAGATAGCGCGCACGCGCGTGCGGAACACGAAGCACCCTGGTCAAAAAGCCAAGTACACGCCACACCCAGGCTGATACTCCGGAGTTGTATCGTTTCTCTCGTTTGCTGTAAAGTACCATTGATTCCACCCGTAGTGGTAAAGGCGAACAATTAAGGCTTGCGGTTGCTCGGAGGCGTCGGTGATGTCAACTGCCATTTCCTTCAGCTAGGTGTGCCAAACAAGCTGTCAGGGAAAACAAAACGGGTGCTAAAGAATAAACCGTCGCCATGTTACAAGCCTTCTCAGCACGAAACCCTCTGCAACATCTCTGGGACGGTGGGGCGTAGTGGTAAATGCGTTCCGCCTGCACTGCCATGGTACTGTCATAAGCCGTATAAACAAAAAACAGCGCAGAAATTACGACGCCAGCTCGAGAGGCTGTCGTCCTCGCGTAACTGCTGCCACTACTCTCATCTCCTTTGTTTGTGCTCCGTACGACGCAGGAAAGTTGGAGGAAATGAGCATCAAATGCCGTGTAACACCACATGTCAATGCCTCAGCCATTGTACTCCGTACTTGTAGTTTAATTATCCAGCCGCTAATATCATCTCCAGACCTCGTGGTGGGGAGGCTAGACTTGGAGGGGTCTGAATGCGACGGTGCCCACGGCCATGACGGGATTCCCTCTGAAGAGGGTCATTAAAGAGGGAACCTCGTAACAACGGGTGTGTAAACTAGTTTACGGAGTATATCCACCACTTCGTTGCGTCACGGATGCAACATCCATGATCGACGAATAGTCAACTCATCTCCCGGTCTCTCGGGTTTGCTTGTTAGCTTAGTAGTATCCGATCTCTCTACCAGAATCAACCACACAGCACGGCTTGTTCAGGGTAATCATCCTTGCTCGAGGCCCGATATCGTCCAAGGTTAGGATGAATTAGGTCGTCTCGGTCATATCACTCGTTGGGCTAAGATGGCAAGATGGGTAAAGGTCTACAAAACGAGACCATTCCCTCTAAACATCGACCTTTAATCGGCCAATTCTAAGCCTTTGGCCCTAAACCTTTGGCCCTGAACCTTGGCTCTGCAGGATGCGCTTGAAGATCATACGGCGTATGCCGTTGATGACAAACTACGAGTAGGAATGGGACTGGGATGCTTTTTTTCTTCAGCACTTGAATATTTTGCATCCTTCGTGTCCGTCGCCAAACCAGGTGCAGGCTTTTTTTGGTCAATAGTCGGCGCTGCTAACCAACATTTCTTGACGGCCATCATATCTTTAGTTATTTTTCCTCAGACCTTTTGCGAGGCATCCACTGAGGTGAGGCATTGGCTGTATATGTACTCCGTAGTGGCTTACACCTTATTCGGCTTTCAGCTAGGTTATTTGCCCTGAGGCGAGGAATATGTGGTTCTCGCCTCAGCCGTGCCCCGTTTTGTATTCGCGCAATCAGCCAAAAGGGAGACAGCGCCTTGTCTGCGTCACGGAGATGCAACCCCGTCATTAACTGGGTTGATGGTGGTAACGCACGAGTTTTCGTTCAAGAGCGAGGGTATTTGGAATGACGGTGTGGGGGATGCTCACATCGGCAGCCATCACTATTTTCAACCGAGCTGCTGAAACTTGCAAGTTGAAAGGTACATACATATGGAGTATGTTAATCCTTTTTTTTTTCTGCCAGTGCAAGATCCACCAAGGATAGCGGGCGGTGGTAGTGGCCGAAAACTAGGCCTGATTGTGGAATGGACATCCCCAATTCCGATCGCTTTATACGGAGTAGTTTACGCTGGATAACTAAGAATGGCATTGCGGGATTTGACCAACTACTACGTACTCCAAGGTGCGGTTGAGGTTCAGTCAGGTCTCAAAAACCAGAAAGCGATCGACAGTGTGGGACTCGGCCCATTCCTGATAGGTTGTCGAGTCTCGCTGTACGTGGGAAACAGGTGGCACCACCCCGTCCGACAGGTCGATGTCTGGAAAGGCACCGGATCATGTCTTGAAGTCGGGCTGCCCGTCCTGTGATGTGGCGGATCGCACGACTCGGGTAAAGAATCCTGCCACCCGAAGGTGAGAAGAGGGGACAAGATCTCAAGCGAGAGAGGAGGAAGCAATGGGGGAGTGTATTGTTGCGGAGAGATGATTGGCAAAAGGGTGATTGAATTTGGCGTTGGCATAGATTTCTGGTCTTGTGTTTACTCAAAAAATATATATATGACTGGTTAGATAAATGAAGCCCATAGTGAATGGTTCTTGCGTTGGGCAGACACGGCTTGGTGGAAATTATGGGTGCACAAAGCAGGCGCCTTTTATTACTACTACTACTACACCGGACCCCCCGCCCTTCCCCCCGCCCCTCTCCTGAACAGTGTAATACTGTATTATTTACGATGCTATCTTGCAAACAGAAAGGATGAGGGTGGGCAGATTATGCACTAGAGCGATCAGGTAATACGGAAGTAGGCAAACTGTGCAATTAGTAAACGGCCCAAATCGTCCCTAACTTTATTCAAGTACAAAAGACTTTGAGATCAGGATCTAGATACAGGCACCTACGGAGTATTTTTCTCACTTCCCTAGAGGATAAAACGCTATCTAGGGTCGGTTAAAATGTACGGAGTACTTTTACCCCGTAATCCAGCCGCTACAGGGGACTAATTAGGGTTCCAGTACCCGGATGCCGAGCTTTTATATTCTGATCTCTCAAGAACAAGGCCCTAAACTTGGCTGAAGCCAACAAGCAAAGAAAAAAAAGAAGGAAAAAAAGAGGAACACCCAGACCGAATTCCAAGTGTGCTGCAGGTGACTGTAGCCTATGAGAGGCGAGAGCATCATACGCGAAAGAGGCCAGGCCAGGCCTTCATGCTTTGTGGCGAGTGCTAGTGGAGAAGCAGTTCGCCATTTGAGACCGAGTCGGCATTGGCTAAGCCTTCTCTGGGATTTTTCTCTTTTCTTTTGTTTGTCTCTTGTTAGATTTCATGTTCTTGCTTTAGCACCATTTTGCTGCAGGCAATTGGCTGCATGGGGGGCTTCTGCTATTGGTGGGTGGTCAAGTTGCAAGTGAACCACGCCCGGAGGCTACTCCGTCATCTTTGTCTAAATACTCCGTACTCCGTAATACTTGAAGATAGGCATCTTGAGTCCACTTTTTAGCGAACTGCGTGTTTTGTCTTGCGTTCGTGGGCTTGCTGGCTTAGGCTCGGACCAAGGGCGTCCCGGACGAGGGCGAGCTTGTGAAAAGTAAAGGCGAGAGAGAGAGAGACCGTATCGCTTTACATACGGAGTAGAGTGCCTATCTTCATAATACCTTAATGTACGGAGTATGTACGACAGTCTCAGTCTGAAGCCGCCTCCTTCCTCACCAAACTGTTCGGGAAGAGGGAAGAGACACAAAGTACGAAGTACAGAGTAGGCCCGGGCAGGTGTCTTCTTGCGACCAGACGACCGGCACATCTTTTTGCTTCCCAGATCATAATACGTAGATAAGGGGATGCTAGCACATCGGATAAAGGATTCGCACCTTCATCATGCACATCACGCACATCTGTCTTACCCAGGTGTCGAAAAAGGGTTAGCCAAAAAAAGAAACTGGGGTTGTCTCTTCCGTTTCAAGCCACCCGCATTCAACAAAAGGAACACAGAAAATGAGGGATGGGCTTGAGACTCGGGAGACGCATCAAACAAAATGCAAAGAGGTTGTCGGGATTGATGTGATTTCCGCAGGGTCGAGAGCCAGGAGGCTGAAAGCAATGCGCTTCCAAAACCAAAAAGTAAAGGGAAAAGGACTAATAAATAATACGATATTAGCAAAGCAGGTATGCTACAGCTCGAGAGTAAATTTCCGCTTACTGCTCGGCAAATATTGAATACTCTGTACTTGTAAACTAGTTTATTAGCTAAGGCTACTCTGTAGGTGCAAAAAGAAGTTGCACCTCACTACGGAGTACGGAGTACGCTTCCGCCAGCACTCTTGCTTACATCCCAAAGGGGCAATAACGGTATCAATAGGACAGCTGAGAGATTCCCGAAAACTCGTACGGAGTATCACGACGAACAATACGGAGTACTCATAAAGGTAATACTCCATACTCATTTCTTAAGCTGGTTCGGGTCGAAATGGAGTAGTAAGAACAAGGAAAGCGAAGACGGCTTATCACATTGCCCAATCTGCAAGCGCTTGGAGCATTGGGACTGTCTGTCCCAATTCTCATTTTACCTCGTGCAGGCCACTAATGCAAGTGTGTGTGTGTGTGTGTGTGTGTGTTTACGTTGCAAACTATTATGGTGCAGACGGGTGTTCTCACACCGTTTCTGCTTGGTATTCGCTTAGGTCAAGAGTTGATTCGCAAAGAACGAAAGTCTCCCCCCTGCACCACCCCCCTGATAATAAGTTCGCTGCAAGCCGTGAGCGGAACAAGTCGGCGCTTGAGTCCCGACATGGGTGCCAGCAGGAAAGGAGATGCGATTTGCCAAAGTTGTGTTTTTTTCCCTCAACGGGTGTCGCAGCCCGGAACAGCACTGAGTCGTGAAGGGGAAAATGGAGCCGCTTTTCGACGGCTCTGTGATTCGAGATCGACAGCGTAACGGTTATCATCATTAATGCATCTTCCTTTCGGTTTAAGATACAGGCACTTGGCCAGCCCTCGCCTCTCTCTTTTTCTTTCCTTGGTGTCTAACCCTGCGACGAAATCACACACATAGCTGGAACACGGGAAGAGAACAAGGGGTTTAGTAGGGTAAAAAAAGCACAGATACTTTTTGCCTTTACGCTTTGGGATATTTCACCACCTTGCTCTTGCTGTTGTGGGTTCCCAAGCGGGTCACTTAGACCATTCCCCTCTAGGCTTGATGCTCGCGGGGACTTGACAGAGCTTGGACCAGGGGGCCGCTCAGAGCACAGAAACCCAGGAGAGAGAAAGGGAAGACTTTGGATCGTCCCATCATGCGCCAAGATTGCGGCCAGGGCCATCCACACTGGTGGGTTGGCCCTCCTCGCCTCTCACCAGGACTGAACGACCTGCAAGGTGGGAAGTTAATCTCCTTTCATGCATGTGTGAGTGTTTTTTTTTTTTTTTTTTTTTTTTTTGGGGGGGGGGGGTCATGGTTGGAACGCCCAGACCTTTCGGGGGCGCACCCAGTTGATGAGATTCTGCAACTTGCGGTGCCTGCGTTTGTGGCTTGTCGAATTCCATTATAATACTCCGTACGATGACATTTTTGGAGTTGGTGTCGTGCCTGAAATACGGAGTATTACACTCGACTTTGGCATCATGCACACTCGACGCCACCTCCTTGCTTTTCGACTCGAAGTGTTTTTTTATGACAGGTTACCGAGGCATGGAGTCGCTTGGAACACTCTACTCCTTAAAGGTCAACGCGCGCCCCCTTTTCTCAAAGGACGGGAAGAGAGGAGACCATTCTCACGCGTCGTAAAGCGCCCCCCAAACAAGACGAGCTTCCTTTGATGACTTCTAAAAATATGCAAGCGTGCTCCGTACTCGGCCATCTCGTATTACAAGTACGTGTATGTAAATACGTAAGATGAACAATTTTTCTTCTTTGTTTTTGCAAACGAAATTTACTCGCTGGTCAGTAGGTGGTCTGCCCCCCTTGTCCACCAGTCCCTGCCTAGTTTACAATGGCCAGCTATCGAGGGAACCACTTGGACACCTTTCACACGTGGCGGCCCTCGGCCTAGGAATATAATCCTTGCGCAGATAGGTGGTCAACGCTTTCCTCGCTTTCCCACGAGAGGATCCCGACGCTATCATGAAAACGGAAGGACACGAGAAAAGAGGAGGAGGGGAGAGAAGTGGTTACAAGTATGAGGTCGTCGTAGTCGTCGAGAACGGGCGACACAAAGTTCCATCATCTTGCCCTGTAGTAAAGCGTGTGAACAGGGAATAACCACACCCTAAGGGCGCTCTTTTTAATTAAAAACCCAGAAATCAAGTCATAATTATGGTTGTACCCGCCTAGGTGAGGCTCAGGTGGTATTGGGCGAGGGACAGCCCCAAAGCCCTTGCCCCTTCGCCCCTTACCGTGCTGAAATGAGGTTACAGTGGGCGGTCAAAAAAAACGCCAATCCATAAAAAAGGGTTTCTGGCCATTAAAATCAGTTGACTTTAAAGCCACATAACACAACCAAAATAACCTCTTTAATTATT